>OOFC01044900.1:6639-18982 GCA_900323345.1 Pseudochromis fuscus | reverse complement strand
GGGCCTGACCTCTGTCCGTGGTGCCTGACCTCTGTCCATGGGGCCTGACCTCTGTCCATGGTGCTGACCTCTGTTTATGGTGCCTGACCTCTGTCCATGGTGCCTGACCTCTGTCCATGGTGCCTGACCTCTGTCCGTGGTGCCTGACCTCTGTCCATGGTGCCTGACCTCTGTCCATGGTGCCTGACCTCTGTCCGTGGTGCCTGACCTCTGTCCGTGGTGCCTGACCTCTGTCCATGGTGCCTGACCTCTGTCCATGGTGCCTGACCTCTGTCCATGGTGCTGACCTCTGTCCATGGTGCCTGACCTCTGTCCATGGTGCTGACCTCTGTCCGTGGTGCTGCAGGTGACTGGATGCTCTGAAGGTTACATGTGAACTGTAGGAAGGATCATGATGGATACAACAGAGTTTTTTTTAACTTGCTTTGTTGCAGAAAAGTGGAGCAGAGCTGTCGGTGTGAAGCTGAAAAGGAGGCTCCAGGTTTAATATCAGGGAGAAAATAGGTCTGAATGAAAGATGATCCTCTGTTTGTCTGTTACTCTCTCCTCCTCCTTCTCCTCCTCCTCCTCCCTCTCCTCTTTCTCCTCCTCCTCCTGAACCTGGAGCCAGTGCTCAGCTTGTTTGTTCATTAACGATGGAATAAACTGGAATAATCTGAGGGCTATGTGATGAATACTGAGCAGTTTGAGGCTTTAAGCAACATATGCACCTTCTTCTATATGAATACATTAATTAGTATGTAAATGCTTCTGCTTTATCTGCTTCATTACTGGTTGGTCAATAACTTCATTATCTGTAAAGAGGCATCCTTTATAATGGCAGCTCTGGAGTCAGATGATTCTGTCTCAGAAGTAGATGCAGATCCAAAGAGTGATGAGTGAGTATTGATCTATATTCAAGAAGTGATGATACAGACAGCGAGTGGACTGCTTCAGTGTCCTGCTTTGAAACTTCCTCTGATGCTTAACATTTAACAGCAGAGTGTTGCCTTGTTTCTGTTTTATTATTTCATTTTTACTCCATATCTGCTCGTGGTTGGATCTTCATGGGATGTGATGAGTTGGGATGTTGTTGAACCTGTCTGGTGGGAGTTGGGATGTTGTATTATTAACTGCTTGTGTTAACGTTGCATTAACTCCTCAGCTGTCCAGCTCCAAACAGATCCTATCTATATTCACTGTTTATTTTAAACTAAGTGCTGACATGACTTCAAACTGTGTTCAAATGATGTTTAGTTAACGTTCTCAGATCTAATCAATTCATCAGTCCATCAGCTGATGTAATAAAAGCCAAACATGTTGGTTCTTCACTAGATTGATGGAAATATAAACAGTTTGAGCCCCTCCCACCTGCACCTCCTGCTAAATCACATGACCTTTCCCTCCCCGCTGGTCACCTGATCCCACCCACTGCTCAGCTCCTGCAGCGTCCACACCCACAGCGACTGTCTCCTGCTCCTCTCTCTGCTGTTTGCTCCTCAGGCTGAATCCTGGACCTCACAGCTCCTCCTGCTCCGTGTGGTTTGCTGACCGCCTACTTCCTGTTTCCTGAACTGCTCGCCACTGACTGCTGAGCTCCATCATGCATCAGCGTCTCTCTGCTCCACCTAACTCTGCAGAGGTGTCATTAGGAGGAGATGAAGATACTGAGCAGGTGCCACACAAACAATCATCTCCACATATTTATTATAGCCTCACTTTATTGAGAGCGCCCTCTGATGCAGTGAGGGCTCTGCTTTATTTGGTTTGTATATTACTGAGGTCACAGTGGGTGTGGGTGATGAAGTGGGCTGCATTATATTTTATGGTGATCCTATATTTGGCCTCGCATATATCCTGGGCGTGGGCACCGCTGTGTTTTCCTGCTGAGTGACTTCAGCTCAGAGAGGATCTGCTTTGTGCTGCAATCACTGCTCCTGCTTTTCATCATCGTGAATCGATCAGCTGGTTCAGTGCTCGCCGCCTCCTGACGGGGATTCCTGGACTGTTAACTATATCCTCAACTGTGTGACCTTGACATTAGTTGGACAGATGATTAAAGTTTCACATTCATGCTGTTCGTGGATCATTATTATTGATCGGTCGTACACGCACGTTGTCATGACACTAGTGACTGTCGGTGTCTGTGAAACACAAACCAATGCTGCATTTCCATCCATTAAACCTCCGTCCTCCCGTGTGGCCGTGCTTCCCGCCACAGATCGGATCAGTACGCTCCGAGCCGCTCCTCCATCCTCGCAGTGCTCAGGGTTTTTAGGATATTGACTGTGTTGTAATGACAGTGCTTAAGGTACATGCTGGCTGGCTGCTGTGGAGAGAGGGGGAGGTGGAGCCGACACACTGAGATTTGGGGCTGCTGGGAATTGATGATTTGGTATGTACGAGGTAGTGGCCTCCACAAAACTGCTCTGAGACGCAATTCTCAGACACGACCCGGCCCGGCCTGGCTGCTTTGTGTCAGAGCTGTGTGGAGAATATAGAAGTCTGAGCAGCCTTTGTAAAGTCTGCTCTGCCATACGAGACATCCACAGAAACTTTAGACATGTCGAACTTTCCCTGTGTTATTATTTGGACCCAGACGCAGGTGGTACTGATCTGAAATGTACCACAAACACCCACCGCTGCTGCTGTGCTGTGGCAACACTGAGGAAAGGTCGTGAGTCTGGAGCTGAGAAACAATCAGAAACTGAAGAGCAGCTCTTCTGGTCTCATTTCCTTGAGACTTGGACCCGGGCCCTGGACGTGGAGTGCTGCCAATCATAAACAGTCTGAGGCCATCCCCCTGAAGTCCTTCAGAGGAGATTGCAGATCGTGGAGAGGAGACCAAGGTGTGAGGAACAGCATGTTTAGCTGTGAGAGGGGCCTGTGGTGCGTGTTGTGTTTCACTGCTGAGCTCTCACTCACCACAACAACTGACGGCGAGCCAACACAAATATTTCAGCCAAAAACAACAAAATATCTTCTGCTGCATCCTGAAAATAAAGACGAGAGGAGGCTGAGCAGCATCGTTCAGGTGTCTCCAACACAGACTGTTGAGATGGACGAAGAAACCAGCAAGAGCAACACAGTGTAATACCACCAACAGCCACCAGGTGCTGCTCCAACTGACTTCAATTCAAAAATCCTCATTTTCAATCCTGAAATATTCATCAATACATTTCTCCACAAGTCATTCTGATGTCATCACTAAGGAGCAGCTGAGTTGGGGGTGTGGCTAGCTTGATAGACATGTCTGATGTCCACTCTCATCCTCATTGGACAGTGTCCTCAGGTTCAAGGGTCAGACCCGCCTCCTCACTCCTCCCTTCATATCCAAATATGGTCACTTCCTGCTCCAAACCACCAACATGTTCATGTTCAGATACCAAACTCCTGGATCAGGATGAGAGTCACAGACCAGCAGGTGACCTCAGGTGACCTCCATCCATCTTCAAACTCTCTGCTCCTACATCTGTTAACATGTAAACAAGGATATATTTTCTGGACTGTCAATAACCAGCTGATTCCTTCTGTGGCAGTGAAGAGTTTTTTATGATAATTTGATGTGTTTTATTAAAAGCTGAGTACAAACATGTGTGCTGCACAAACTATATGCAGCTCATTCCCATGTGTGTCACTCCTCCTCCTCCTCCTCCTCCTATTTGTCCAGGTAAATGACTTTTGAAGATTGCTATGTGGTGTGAAAGTGATTTTTCTGTGTGTGCTTGCAGCCACAGTAAAGCAGCAGTAACAGTCCATCTACGGCTGCATTTTTATGCAGATCAGAACATTTCCATGCTTCCAATTTGTTTGATTTATCCTCTGTATTTTCAACAGTATGTTTTCTCCACGCCTTGTTGCTGCTGCTGCTTTATCATTCAGGGACAATCCTCTTCAACAATGTGTGTTAAACACCATCTGATAACAGTGTTTCCACCCTGAACTGTGTTTATTGTGAATAAAATGTTTCACTCTCAGCTTCTCTGAGTAAATCTAAGAAATGAGGGAGTGAGCGGCTCCTTTTCCAGCAGCAGTGAGCGTAGCATTAGGTGTTTGGTGCAGTTTAAACATGTGTCAGAGGCAGCGAGGCAGCACAGATCGATGCTGGGAGGATGCTCACTGTTACACTCTGCATCTCACTCCAGGTGAGGCTATCCAAACAATATCAAAATCACTTAGGTGGACAGATGTTAATGATAATCAAGTGGCAAAATAAAATAGTTGCAGCATGAGTCCGAATGAACTGATGGTTTGTATTTAAACTGAGAGTCTGTCCTCTGAGGCTTCATCTTGTAAAATGACAGAATAATGTTTGAATAATTATTATTAAAATCTGCAGCACAATCATCCAGCTTCATCCTCTTATATCACTGATGGTCTCAGCACTTTATTTATATTCAGTGGCTGCATGTTCGAACAGCTCCTTGATTAATTAACAGCTCCTTCATTAGCACTTCCTCTCTCCTCCTGGATGCACTGTAACATCAACAGAGAATAAAAAGCACAGAGATGGATCCCAGCATCTCCCACTGGTCAAACTACATCCAAATAAAAATCTCCTGCATCAAACTTTCCCCCACTGAGCACAATTATCCTGTAAAACACACTTCAAGGTCAGATCCTGCTCTTCCTGTGTGAGGATCTGATCCATGATGTTTTATATTTCTAACCTCTGATGAAGGTGGAGTCATCATCAATAACAACACTGATGGATGTGCAGGAAAACCAGATGCAGGTTTTCACCTGGTGGACACGGTGCTGGACCAACTCTGGACATTTCTCCATATGCAAATATTAGCCAATAGGAGTCGTCCGTCTGGATGTTGTACCACTTCCACCAACATCATCAGTCTGTTTATTTACACAGTTTATTTAGATGAAGGCTTCTTTATGTGTATTTTCTGTGTGTTTATACTCTTGTATCTTTGTCCTGTTGGTTGGTCCTGTCTGTGTAGTACTTCCTGTCTGTGTAGTACTTCCTGTCTGATGTGCAGTGTAGCACAGGAGGAGGGACAATGATTCACACCATCGTCTGTTTTCAACATTTTGAGGAAGTCACAATAAAAACATTTGAATCTTAAATGAACAAGATCAAATGTTTTCACCTGAAGTCACAGAGATGATGAGAAGATCGACTGAGCTGCATCCAAACCAGACAGAGTCCTCTCATAAGGACATTTTTTGGAAGTGGGCGGAGCAAGTGGGGCTCAAACATGAGGCCAATGGAGAAGTCTGAAGTGTAATACCACCAACAGCCACCAGGTGCTGCTCCAACTGACTTCAATCCAAAAATCTTCATCTTCAATCCTGAAATATTCATCAATACATTTCTCCACAAGTCAGAGATCTGGGGGGAGGAGTTAGGGGCGGGGCTAGTCTGATTGACAGCTCTGGTCTCTGATGATTTACAGCTGGTTTGGAGGCTCATACATGTTCGCCTCCTCACTCCTCCCTTCATATCCATATATGGTCACTTCCTGCTCCAAACACCAACATGTTCAGATACCAAACTCCTGGATCAGGATGAGAGTCACAAACCATCAGGTGACATCTCGTCAGCTCCATCTTTGCTCCTTGGTGCCGTGAATCCAGGTTTTTAGTTCAAACTTGTGCAGACTCCTCTTCACTGGTATCACTGCTTCACTGTTATGTAATCAGGCCTCAGGGGAGTTTGCTTTGTGTTTGGTCTGAACACAGCTGAAGAGAAGCTGGTGTCCAGTTTGTCTTAATGAATTCACATGTGAAAAACAAACCAAACACAAACACAGAAATGTCTGAACAGTTTGAATCCAGGAGAGAAATCTGAGCATCAGCCTCTCAGAGAGGCTCTGTCTCTACAAGGTTACTGCTGCTATCAACATAAAATGCAAAAGAAAAGATGTGAAGCTTCTCTGGGTTGGAGATGTCAAGTCCTCCTGCAGCTCTGTCTGCACACAAACTTTTTCTTCCCTGAACTTCCTCAGACTTGACGATGGGAGCAGCAGATCACATCCTCCTGAGACACTGTTTAAACACATTAGCTGTTTCACAAGGCGCCGACACACGACCTGATGGACGACCTGCTGAAATCTCTCTGCTCCCATCAGCTGTTCCTGTCACCATAGCAACATCTGCGAGGTGGCCATGAATCCAGCTCCACTCTCCAGCTTTGTGTGAACTTTCATCTGCTGAAAATTTCAAAAATTTCCTGAGGCAGAGTCATGTAAAGGTGCAGCTAAATACACCCCGATGAATATAAATACGTCTGCTGTTGGCTCAACACATTATACGTTAACAGGAAGATAAGATTCACACAGGGAGTCGGGAGGTTTCAAGTTTTCCACTTTTATAATCCACTGAGGGTCGACTGCAAAATATTTCTACAATCTACTTTGAAAGGCTGATGTGGAAGTAATCCGCCCACTTGGACTAACTTGTATGTTTCTCTGTGTCCTCAGCATCCTGCAGCTGCTCTTCATCCTTTATTACTCCTCATCCTCGTCGTCCTGTTTGAAGTTTCTTTGCAGCTTTGTGGTTGTTGTGCCATCGCTCCTGAATCCAGCTCCCGTTGTGTTTGCAGAGATGCTGTGTTGGTCCAGGGAGCAGAGCCCGGCTGCACCCAGCTGTCACTGCTCCACAGAGGCTGCATGTAAATACATATTTAGATGGGACAGTGTAACGTCTGACTGAGCGTGGCGCCCGGCGAGGATGAGGATGGATGTGACATCAGCTGTAAAACTAAGCAGCAGAGTGCGGCCACCCAGCAGCTGCAGCACCAACGCTCAGTCGCAGGGTTTCAGTAAATTTGTCTGTTTCATAAAATGCCATCTCCTCTCCTCAGCCATTGTTTATCAGCTTTTATGACTCATTTTGAAAATCTTTTCTACTGAAACAACCTCAATCAATTCAGCCTGTCAGCTGCACGGCCTCCTGATGAAACCTTACAGCAGCAAATCCCCCTCCAGCTACAAAACCACCTGACAGCTCGCATTACCCACAAATTGTTGCAGCCACTTCTCCAGCGTGGCATTTGAAGGAATAAGCAGTTGATTATCACTGGTGAAAATGCTTTTCTTTCAGCTTTCTTATCAGTGTGGAGGATGACCTTCAGCGCTGCGTTCAGGGAGGGGGAGCCATCAGAATAAATTACAGGCTGCTGCCCTTGTCAGAAGTCCTGCTGCTGGTTATGACAGGACTGCACACACACTCTGCTTCCTATGAACTCACTCTGCACTGAAGGCTGCAATTATTACTGCACGCTGGGTGGACATGCAGGGGATGTAAATGAGACAGAATAAAAAATTATAGGTATAGATTATCTCATAAAATAACTCGATATATCACCGTGAAGAGGACGTCGAAATCTATTCAGTGATTTATCACCGAGGAGGTTTAACAACAGCACAGTGAGCAGGGAGGGGGAGGAGTCAGAGATTACCCCGCCCAGTCCATCCCAGTCCAGTCCAGTCCAGTCCAGTCCAACCCAGTCCAACCCAGTCCAGTCCAGTCCAACCCAGACCAACCCAGACCAACCCAGTCCAACCCAGTCCAGTCCAACTGACTTCAATCCAAACATCCTCATCTTCAATCCTGAAATATTCATCAATACATTTCTCCACAAGTCATTCTGATGTCATCAGATAAAGTCAACTCTTCTTCTCAGAGATCTGGGGGGAGGAGTTAGGGGCGGGGCTAGTCTGATTGAACTCCAGTCTCATTGGACAGTGTCCTCAGGTTCAAGGGTCAGACCCACCTCCTCACTCCTCCCTTCATATCCAAATATGGTCACTTCCTGCTCCAAACCACCACCATGTTCAGATACCAAACTCCTGGATCAGGATGAGAGTCCAGTGGTGACATCATGTGATCTTCATCCCTCTGTGAACAGACTGTGGTGACCAGCTGTTCATACATCATCAGAGTCTCCAGCACTATTCACACAAAAACCTCCACCAGGGTATAATCCAGCTGTGATGCTGCCACAATGAACACTGTCGCCCTCTTGTGGTGATACACAAAAATATTCACCCAAATGTTCAGGTTCTTCTGGACTGGTTTCCAATCAGCTGATCCTTCGGTGTGATCCAGAAAATCCTGGAGATATATTTTGTGATTTATCACTGTGGAGATTTAACAAAGGCAGAATAACTGGGGGGGTCACAGTATCACACACACACACACACACACACACACACACACTGGGTTACCGTCCATCATCAGGTGAGCATAAGCTCCAAGGACTGTATTGAATCCATCTCCTAACCCCCAACCAATCTCCTCATAATTCACTCACATCTCACTCACTGTCTGTCACATCAGCATCTCCCAGCATCTCACCTACTCACTGAGGACTGTTTCCTCTGTCAGCTGTCGACTGCTCCACATCCCAGGAGCACATGGCAATGTTTTAAAGAGCAATAACTAAGATTTTTACTGGCCCCGAGCGCTGAATGACCACAATCCATCTGCACAGGGCCTGACGTTGTTGTTGATCAATACCAATGAGTTGAGGATCGCTTTGCCAGCTGCTGACATTTCTCACTTTTCCAAATGTTATCCTCTATTTTGAAACCTAATCACATTTTTCAGCCGCTGTACGAGGGGAGGACAGCGCTGAGAAGGCGGAGCTGCAGGACGAGTCGTTTCAGTGGAAAAAAGCCTGAAAAACCTTGAAAGATGCCAAAATTTACAGCAGTGTTTTAACATGATTTATATCTTTATTCCATATTTCTGTTGGAAGGAGCCTAAATATTAAAGCCTGAGCTGATCTGAGGAGACATCTGTCAGGTCCACAGTAAAAGTGCTGATATATGGGCGACACCTTGAAACCGCAGTCCCTCCTGGAAGTAAATAAGTCATCACAGTCACCTACAGACTGGAGCTGTCGCTGGTTTCCAACATCACCCACTGGGAAAAATGTCCAAGTTTTCAGTTGGAGTAAGTGCACCAAGGTTTTTGATGAGTTGCTGGGATCAGAGCTGTAATTACAGTCCATTAACTCCTGTGAGAGCACTGTTGTACTCAGTGCATCACAGCTGCTGCAGCTGAGGTGTTTTATCCACTGAGGAGACGGGACTGAAACTTTCAACCACAGCTGGAGAAATATTAAGAAACAAGTTTGTAGCAAAATGTGGACGAAGCAACTAGAAGTACAACACAGTGTAATACCACCAACAGCCACCAGGTGCTGCTCCAACTGACTTCAATTCAAACATCCTCATCTTCAATCCTGAAATATTCATCAATACATTTCTCCACAAGTCATTCTGATGTCATCACATAAAGTCAACTCTTCTCAGAGATCTGGGGGGAGGAGTTAGGGGCGGGGCTAGTCTGATTGACAGCTGGTCCATCTGAAAATCATCATTAAGGAGATATTAGGTTGAGTTAGGGGTGTGGCTAGCTTGATAGACATGTCTGACGTCCAGTCTCATCCTCATTGGACAGTGTCCTCAGCTTCAAGGGTCAGACCCACCTCCTCACTCCTCCCTTCATATCCAAATATGGTCACTTCCTGCTCCAAACCACCAACATGGCCACGTTCAAACTCCCAGATCAGGATGAGAGTCACAAACTGACGCGTGAGCTCCTGTTAGCTTAGCACGTCTGTAGTAGCAGACCTGTTCATACAACAAGTCATGTGACCAGATCTAAAGGTAAAAGTGACGATTCACACAGCGACTCTGAGGCCTGGTGATATAGGTGCTGAACACTGTTGCCCCCTGGTGGTGACAGAGCAACACTATTAACAACACTTGATCCTGTGCTGTAAATGTAATCAGCTGTTTCTGGGTATTTCTCTGTCTCCGTGGAAACATGATGTCTGCATCCTGGTGCTGCTCTCACTCCTGCACAAGACCAGAAAATACCAAAAACTACAATAATAAGTCCAATAAAATGTTGAAGTGAGTGATGGGACGTTAGAAGAATGGTCCCAGTGTCCCGGGAAGAGAAGACTTCACACAGTGTCCAACAATCTGACAAACTGAGCCCAACCATCAAAATATTCAATTATTAGAAATACAAAGCTGAGTTTCTGGAAGGATAACACTGTAAAGCATTGTTATTTATTGTAGCACCACTCCTACAGACACTGCACTGGATACAAAGAATTATAATTGAAACCATCTGAAGCTGTCAGTGTCACTGTAAAACTCTCAGCAACTATTTTTAGTGAGTGTAAAGTAAAGAGAGAAACTGATCTGAAGGTTGGAGCAACAGCAGGACAGAGGAGGACAGAGGAGGCAGCTTGTGATGCTTCATATCTGGGAGTAAATGGGATCTTCTCCAAACATATTCTCCAACAATCAGTGAAATATGAAAGTCCCTGAAAAACACCACATTAGTTATTTCTTCATTCACGGCCAGAGCACAATCTCACTCCTGTTACTGCCTCCAGAAAATTGAACAGCTCTGCGGCGCGAGGACAGACGATGTCCTTTGGTGTCCTAGAGTCTGAGGGACTGACTCATCCACTCCTGTCTTCACCAAGAAGGTTTTGATTAATTCCCGTCCAGGTAATTTGACTCCTGATCCACATTAATTCAAACAGGGACACTGTCCAACTGATAAGGGAGAAGTCAGAGTTTTATCCACATTTTAATCAAAGTGTTAATTAGTAAAAAACAGGCGGCTGCTCCCTGTCTGACTGTGGCAGCTTCAATCAGTGGCCAATACATCACAGCATCTCCTGTAAACACTGGTTCTCTTTTCATCACCTGTTGGTTACAGACGATGAAGCTGAGGAGACAGCAGGAGTCAGGGGCGGGGCTTGTTGGAACTCCAGTTTCATCCTCATTGGACAGTGTCCTCAGGTTCAAGGGTCAGCCCCGCCCCCTCATATCCAAATATGGTCACTTCCTGCTCCAACAACCAACATGTTCAGATACCAAACTCCTGGATCAGGAGGAGAGTCACAGACACATCCTGTGTACAGCAACTACAGGTGGAGAGTCAGGCTCCGCCTCCTGTCACTGTCCCTGACATTAGCCAATCAGACGAAAGTGGACTACTGTGAAGGGAGGGGCTTGTTTCACATTATATTGTCAGTGTAAGATTTTGTTGAACTGTGGTCGATGAAAACTGCTCCTGAGGCTGAGACTGTGAATTTACAGCTGCTGCTGCTGCTGACACATGAACTTAATATGTTAATATGTTAATATATTAACATATTAATATGTTAATATATTAACATATTAATATGTTAATGTGTTAATGTTCATGTCACAGGAGTAAGAACCAGACTGTGATCTGTCCCAGATTATAGGTTCTTCTGATAATATGTCTCATTGTTTTCCTACAGTTTTGTGTGTGTGTGTGTGTGTGTGTGTGTGTGTGTGTGTGTGTTTCCATTCATCGCCTGCAGCATGACCACGTACACGCCCATAACTCAGAGGTGATTGACCCTCCTGCTGACAGCCGTCCAGGGTTTGAGTGATGTCCCTCCTGCTCTTTTCATTATGCTGCACAGTCGAGTAGCTTGAGGATTAATTACTTAAATATTAACAATTTAAGATCAAGGGTCTCACGCTGACATCTTCCTGGATTAAGTGAGACGCCTCCTCTCTGAGAGCGGACTGTGTGGCACAGCCCTCTGCTCATCAACGTTTATTTAGCTCAGTAAAGGTTATTAAGACTTTTGGGGGAAGTGTCAGGATCTATCAGCTGTGATGCTCCCAGCCTCTGTTAACTGGCTCTAAATGTAGTTATGATTGATCAGCATTAAGGAGACAGAGACCAGGTCTTAAGTCGTCCTCACAGGTCTCCTGCTGCTGTATAGCAGGCTGTCCAGGACGATCTGTGTCTCTGTCCGTCCCACTTTTCCCATAGTGTCCCACAGGACACTTCCCCCATCCTGCCCTGTATGGATGTTGGTTTGGTGGGAGGGGCCGTGGCCACGCCTCCATCAGTCTGCCTCAGGCTAGCTTAGCTTAGCATCACCAGTGTGAATGAATAATACTCCTGTGAAGCTTTGAGTCTGGACTTGCAGAAAAAGTGCTTTATAATCCAAACCATTATTATTATTAAGTTTTTATTGAATATGTTTTACTCCAGAGTTTTTTGTTTTTACTCATTTTTGTTCCATTGAAACAAAATTTTATTTTTTTTCTCCAAATGTTGTTGTTTTCACTCAGTGTGTTGTTTTAATGAGAAATGTATCTGATGAACAACAACAAGCATCTTACAATATCCCTGCAGGTTGTTAGTTCAGTCTTCACTCACTGGGATGACAAACGTGTCCAAGTGGATCAGCTGCTGGTTGGACTCCACCATGGAGACAGTTACAAACAAGAAACTGTCCTCAGTTAACAAAATGCAAAAGTGTTTCCATAGTGTGTGTGTGTGTGTGTGTGTGTGTGTGTGTGTGTGTGTGTGTGTGTGTGTG
>OOFC01044899.1:0-13302 GCA_900323345.1 Pseudochromis fuscus | reverse complement strand
TTTCTTTTACTGAATCAGGGAAAAGTTCCCTCCTAGTTAGTGCATCACAAACGTGGAGGGAACTTTTCCCTGATTCAGTAAAAGAAACAGTCTGATACCGCTACGGTAAATCAAACCTTAGTGCAATCACAATATACGCCCCCTGACTACGGCAGCCATAATTAACCAATATTGATCCATATATAAGGTGCACTGTTGGTTTTTGAGAAAATTAAAGGCTTTCAGTTGCGCCTTATAGTACGGAAAATACGGTATTAAAACACATTCATTTTTATATAACATTTTGAAGTGAAGTTATACTGCATGTACTGATATTACTTTTTCTACTCACAGGACTGAATTATACCCTTAAAATTTTTTTGTCATAAAAGTTTTCATTGTGTGTGTGGTTTACTAATGGGTGAATTTACTTGTGTGTTTGTGTGGTACAAGGTTTCACCAGTGTGAGCGAGTGATAAAAGTTGAGAGAAAGTTTATGTTGTGTCCCTCGGGGCAGGGTAAGAATCCAATTCAAAATGTAAAATCCAAAAACCACAAATTGCACACTGTCAGCAAACAATGCAAGGCGTTGTTTCCAGTAAAAATTAAAACTATGTTTGACATGTGGACGACTCTTCACACTGTGCTTTCTTGCACTTTTTTTTGTCAGCACAATGATATGAAAAAGCCAGTTTATGCATTGTTTTTTTTTACATTTTTAATTTAATTCAGTTTTATTTATTTGTGCCAAAGCATGAGTCATCTCAGGGCACTTTAATAGTCAGCATAGCTCTGGAGCTGGGGATATATGCAGAAAGGTACAAGCAGGGAGAAGACAGCAAAGAAAAAGTGTAAACTACCAGAGAGAGAAAGCACAAAGTTAATGATATGCAACCGTGGAATATAAATACAGGGAGTGAAAGAAAGGAGAGGAGCAAAGAGGTGTTAAGTGCATCATGGGAGGTCCTCACGCAGTCCAGGCCTTGAGCAGCATAACAAAAGGATGTTTCAGAGCCACCTGAGCCAGCTCTAATTATAAGCTCTAAGAAAAGTTTGAAGACAGGCTGCACAGGAGAGGAGACTGAAAGCTTTCTACTTTTAGAACAACAGGTAAGTGAGCGCTCTGTGGTGTGGAATAATGTTGGGATGTGACGCAGGTTTGCCATTATGGGGTTTATATTTGAAGCTAATTGTTGTAACTCTATTCAGATATTTGCCTTGAAGAGAAGCTGTTTCTTGTCAGTGTCCTTGATGCAGCATTTTGGATCAGCTGGAGCCTCAATAAGAAAGAGGACTTTCCAGTCCTCTTGGCGAAAAATATGTCCATGCATTTGTTACTTTGACGGTGGACTATAGCAATTTCATGTCAAAAGTGACTAGCGACAAATCTAGCGACTTTTTCTGGTGTTATAGGCGACTTTCCTAGTGTTTGGCGATGTGAAAGCACGTATCGTTCTGCAGTCACTACCCAGATAGCACACATACGTCTGAGAAGCATTGGCCCATAGGTGGACCCGGCTTCCCAGAGGGCGGGGCTATGTGCTCTATTTCAGAGTCGGAGATAGGTTGGCTGTGGATCGGCGCATTGCAGGTAAACAATAAATGCCTCACATAACCGTAATTATATCACTGTTTGTGCTATTGGAAAAAATCCAACGCTTTCTGAAAACTGAGGTGTAGCTTTACAGCCAATGTGCGGAGAACTGACCTATGCGATAAAAAAAAAAAAAAACTAAAAAATTTATGCTCAATTTCATAGTTTTTTTCCCCACTAAAACTAAATTCCTTTTTTGTGTTTTTCTTCATTTTAAACCATCATTACACTCTGTTAACAGGTAGTAAATTGTAAATAACTGCCAGATATTTAAAGTTTCTTCTGGAAAAAAACAGGCACAAGCATCACAGGACATTTTCCGACCCTTTTGTGGACAAAGTAAGAAAAACACATGACACGTGGTCTAGACAAAGCAATAGTCTTGAAGTTATTTTGAGAAGTGATGGCCTATTTCAATGTCAAAATAAAAAAACAAAAACAAGAACCAACAGAAGAAAGCTCATTTGTAGTTCTAAACATTAGGTGATTTAGCGACTTCTAGCGACTTTTAGGGAGCCGATAGCTACTTTCCTTACCAAGGAGTTGGCAACACTGCAGTCAGTAGTAGTGGAAGATAAAACATACAGGTCATATCTTAACGAACTGATTTGTTTTATCTGGTTTCATAGATATTCATAGATAATAATAAGATAATAATGGCTGGGTGTCATCTGCATAGTGGAGAAAAACCATTGGTCCGAGCACAGAACCCTGTACAGTTCCTCTAATCCCGATGATGTTTTAGTCGATTCATTAAATGCTGTGATCAGTGTGTATCACATGCAGCACCAAGACCACCAGGCAGCACTAGGAGATGAGTCAAAAGATTATTAGTATCTTCCACCACTTGTGTTTCTGTGCTAAAATGTCTGAATCCTCAATGAAAACTTTAAAACCATTCTTACACAAATGGTCAGATAATTGATTTGCAACAAATTTTTTGAAATGATTTTAGTAATAAATGGTAGGTTTAGTACAAGGCTGGATTCAGCTAAAAACATCTGCATCAAGAGTTGGCTTTTCACAATAAAAAGTTTAATTACAAAAGCCCAAATCCTTTGGTACATACCCTGTTAATGAAGATAAAGTGATCAGATCTAATACAGAAGTGTTAATTAAGGGTAAAACATTCATGAGCAATTTAGTTGGGATTGAATCTAAATGACACGTTGGTTTGGATGAAGCTGCTGTTAAAACTCGCACAGTAAGATCTATAGGAGAGAATATGTCTAAATATAAATCAAGTCTTGCAGGTTTTAATAAAGCCACTGTGCTGAAAATGTAATCTGCAAATGATTGCTTGAGGAGAATATTCAGACACATATGTTCTCTTTTCTCATGACTGAGTCATTACTCTGTCGATGCAAAATGTCTTAGATTAAATTACCTCAATAATCTTGTAATATCTATTTAATACCATGCATTATTTATTCAAGCATTAATGTATGCATACATACATGAAATTAACCACATTCGTTTAAATCAGTCCTACATGAAATCACCTTTTAGGTCAGTTTTGTTTACGGGTTGATCTCTCTGACTCACTCATTAGTCTGCACTCTCTTTCTTTCTTAATGTTGTGTCTGAGCAACACAGAGAAACTAATGCAGGCTTTTATAACAAGCAGGCTACAACACTGCTGTGCTCTCCTGACACTGGTCTACCGGAGAATATCATAAACCAGCTGCAGTTAATACAAAATGCAGCAGTACGAGTTCGGACAAGGACGAGAAGGAGAGCACACATTACTTCAATTTTAAAATCTCTACACTGACTGCCTGTTAGTTTTTGTATTGATTTTAAAATTCTTTTATTAGTTTATAGGGCACCGCATGGCCTCGCACCAGACTGCATCTCAGAGATGATTTTAGTTTATGAACCAGGAAGACCCCTCAGATCCTCCGGCTCTTCTCTTTTAGCTGTTCTGCAAAGTAAACAAAAACATTTAGTGATGCTGCTTTCAGCCAGATGCTGGAACAACCTGCCGGAGACTTTGAAAGCAAAAACTCCTCAGTCGTGCTTTTATGTAGGTTTTTAAAAATGATCTTAATGTTTTACATGGGTTTTAATGTTCAGTTGTTTGATCTGTCTTCAGTTCTACATCTTTTATTACTCCACTGCTCATTTTTATTGTTATTTGTAAGGTTTGAATTTTGAATTGCAGATGATTTGTATTAGTGCTGTCAAAATTAATGCATTAACTCGGATTAATCCATCATCACGATTAATCTGATTAATAATTTTAATGCAATTAATCCATCTACAGCACAGAATGGCTCTGAGTGTCTCTGGCAATGCATTTTCGTGCAGTTTGTCCAAGTGGAGTTGCCATCACACCTGCACAAATAGGCGGTTAATCCTGTGGAGTCAGGAAGCAGAACCAACCAATCAAAATAGAAGATGCTAAACAGCACGTTGGTCCTCTTGACAGGAAATTTGAAAAATCAAGACAAAATAGTCGACTGACGCTCTGCAGGAAGTTTTATTTTCACTGAAGCACTTTCAGCTTAAAATACATTAACGCTAAGCATACATTAGCACATACTGCTAGCACATCAGCTAACGCATCACCTGGTTTGCGACAAACCACCCTTGTGCAAAATGAAATGAGAGTAATATAGATTAAAAAGTGACCATATTTAATCGTGATCACCCGCGGCGCTACTATTGGGCCCAGGTTGGCACGTGCCCACCCAGTTTATGCGCTGGCCCACCCATTTTGATGGTTTGTCGGGTGGCAACCGCTCATCTACTCTGATTCAATGTGAACACATGTGTGACAGTTCATTTGCATAAATAAAGCAGTTACTGAAAAGGTACAACTGATTCAGCGACATTTGTAAGAACACAACAAATATTTACAATTTTGTCGAGGCAAGTCACATCACTTTCATTGACAACGTCAGTGAAACGTATGGCGACAGTAGCAAAATTTGCTCTTCTGCCTCCTGTTGAATACATCCAGCTGCCTCCTCCTCTTCTCTGGGGATGGTGCATGTTTAAAGATTGATGGCACGCAGTGTGGCGACACAGGGTTTTCACTTTTTCCTTAAAAATAAGGCAAATGCAAGTTACTGTGAACTGGTCGTATGTGATGTGAGTGAGGAACACATATGCAGCTGACGTGATTTAGCTTGTTAGCATTGTACAAACAAAAAAATGCCCCCAAAAAAAGTACACTCGTTTGAGCCACAACAATCGCGTGGGGGGGGGAGGGCGCTGCTTATTTTAACTGGCCCATCCAGTTTTCTGGAGGCCCACCCACAGTCAAAAATCTGCCGCCGCCTATGATCATGATTAATCGAAATGAATCCACAGCAAACCTGTGATTCATCTGATTAAAAATTGTAATTGTTAGACAGCATTAATTTGTTGATTGAGCTTGATTGCTTGATTTTTGAATGTTTCTAAATGTTGCCTGAAATCAACATGATCATCACCAGTTTCTGCCACCAGTTGAGGAACCTGCTTTCAAAAACCAGCCTGCGTTCAAACTGTGTTCAACCCAAGGTGGATGACACACACTGACCCTTTCTAATTGAGAGTTTAACCTTCTTTGCTGTGTCTGAAATCGGTACAAATGTTGTGCAACTCGCATGTTTTTTCGGCTCCATCTATTTCCAGCCACTTTTTGTACGACAGGATGTTGAAACAATCATGCTAATGGAAATGCCTGTTTCTGACACATGTGCTAATGTATTTCTGAATAAGTGCTTTCCTCCTCTCCACAGACAAAGTACATTTTACAACTTCTTGAAAACATGTTAAATTCATAAACAGGTAAACAAAGTCCTTGCACATCTCTGTATCTAAATTGTTATTTCTGATGCTTTTCAAGTACTGTTTTTCCCCTCGCTCGTACGCCGTCTCTGGAGAACATCTCGAACGAGGACGCCTTTTTCCCCACAACGCCATTTCTGCAGGAGGAGCCAGAGACAATAGAATACATTTCCACATGAAAAGATGGGGGCAGAAGAGGAGCAGGAGGATGTACAGAGTACTGGGCCCTTCATTCGAGTTACCATGGAGATTAATTGTACTGCACCCTCCAGGACTCTAATTGGTTGAAGAGGGTTCCATTTGGCCTCTGAGAGTCCCACTCAGGTTCTTTCCATCGCATGCTCCATCTAACCACTTCACCACCTTATTCACATGAAAAATAGAAATCTTGGGTGCACTGAGAAAACACTTTGAGGACAACTTTTTTGTTTTTTTTGCCAACTTGTCAATCATACACCGTACTGTATCTCGGCCAGCATCTTTGAGAGCACTTTGTCGTCCACACAGAAAATGAACCCGAAGCACAAAAAAAAAAACCTAATGGCAGCTAAACTACAAAATATCCCCCATGAAACTGAGGACAAATAAAGTGTTGCAAAAGGTCAATCGAGGCAATTTCATGAGGTAGCGGTCAAGGCTACAAAAGGCATTCAGGTAAAATGTTTGATGATACAATCACTTCTTCTTCTTTTTTTTTATTTACACCCCCCCATCACCACACACACACACACACACACACACTCCACCACACACAGTGCTTTTCAAATTATATTCACAAAAGGTTATTTCACCGAATCCGCTCGCATAGCCCTTTCCGTTATCAAGATGAACTGCTGATGTGCCTCAGTGCAGAAGACAAATGTGCAAAGTCAGACAGCACTCCGCCCGCCTCCGAAAGAATGCCCTCAGTCAGACAAACGCGCTTATCTCAGATGTATTCTCACAAAGTTCCCCCGTTGCTGACAAAGAAGTGCAACTTTAAACTGGAGTTTTGCTTGACACATGTCAAAATATTACAGAGACACATTGCCAATGTCGACATCACCCTTTTGTGAGACCTTTTATCATGTTTACACCAGAGGTAAGAAAATTCAGTGTCACTGTTTCCAGTTCTGCTCCGACTTTGTCTCTATTTTGCCTTTTCTTGTCCTTCAGGGCAAAGTCTTCAGTACTCTCAGTGTAATACTGTTCTCCACGGCAAACACACCCAGAGTATTTGCCCACATTTCCTACAGTCTGGATGATTCACTGTTTAATTACCTCCCCTGTCATACTGTATATTGGGCACATTCTGTCTCTCTTTTTATACATTGCTTGAATTTTTTTAGTAATGCAAGCATCACGGACCTGTTGATGACAACATGAGACTGTCAGACATTCAGATTTGGTCCAGAATGAAACTTGGATGGATTTGTGGCTACCTGTGGATTAATACCACTGACTTTGTTGACCCTCTAGTTTTTACTAATCCTTTTCATTTGGTGCCAGTAGGAGGTCAGGTATGGTCATTGACTGTATATAAAAGATGGGCATAGAACCCGACCTGTTGAAGCCAATAATGTAATAACAGCTGATAATGTAATAAAAGTCCTGAACCAATAATGTAATAATTTATTCCGTTATTGGCCAAAAATTATTACGTCATCATTTCAGGACTTTTATTACGTTACTGGCCAGTTATTACGTTATTGGCCTTTTAAATTTCAAAAAGGGCAAATTTATTACGTTATCAGCTGTTATTACATTATCAGCTGTTATTACATTATTGGCTTCAACCAGGTTTCTTGTAGGTTTCAGGCCACCTCTGCAAAGACCTGGAGTTGCGCTTGTTGGTGGATGTAGTCCAGACATTATCGTTTTCTAACCAAAGCAGTAAGAAGACAGAAAAAAAAAACCCGACAACCTCCTAAAACATCTCAGAAGTCTTTGAGAAAATCACTTTTAGCTTATATTTTTTTTCCCTTGCCAATTCCAGTTTCTTTTTTATACATCAAACAAAGTTTGGTTTAACCTGCAGAGTGCAAATAGCTGTCTCATGTTATCGGCTGTTATTACATTATTGGCTTCAACATGGCCTAAAAGGTGAAGCCAATGTGGAAAAAACTGCAATACCACCAAAGGCCACTAGATGCTGGCCCCCCAAAAAATGTGGCTCCAATAGGCTTCAGCTCAAAAATGGTCATTTTCAATCATAACACACTCAGTGATCTGGTGGTCCATCTGAAAATCATTTTAAGTAGATATTAGGCTTCAAAATAGTTAGATTTAGGGGCGGGGTTAGTTTGATTGACAGGTCTGATCTCCAGTGATTTGCAGGTAGTTTGGAGGCTCATTCCCTGAACTCCTGTCTCATACACATTGGACAGTGTCCTCAGGGTCAACAGGCCAAATGCCAAACTCCTGGCTTCAAAATGAGAGTTTGAAAATCAACAATGTCTACGTTCATCTAAGCCTGACTCTGCACCATTATTGCCGTGTCATGTAGTTTAAATGATAACTGAAGTTAGAGATGCAATCAAACTTTTATTTTATTTTCATAATGGGTCATTAAGAGGATGACCATTGACTATATTCTGGTCTCAAATGTGTGATGGGCTGCAAAAGGAGAAGGCAAAAAATAAACAAGTTGTTTAGGGAAGTGAGTTTGATTTTAGGAGTTTATGTAACACATTCAAGTCTTAATAATTTGACGTTCGTGAAATGAACACAACCCAAATAGTAAATCGTGTAACTTTTATTTTTAGTGTTATTTTAAAACTCATTCAAGAGTAAAAGAAGCAACTCTTGCATAGCGGTAAATGCTATTTTGAAATTGCTAGTTCAATTCTGGAAAGTGTGGAATGATATAAACCTTGAAAAATGAATCTGCTCTGAGAGAGTTATTTCAGCCTTAGACGTTTGATTGTGCACATTCATGCTGACCTCCATCATCAGTTACAGCATTCCCATCATCATCATCATCACCTGTTCTTTCTGAGTTTGATTAATTCCCTAGTCAGAAGGGATTTTTTTTTTTAAATGAACAGCATTGGAAAATATCTACAGAGTATCCAAAAAAAAGGACAAAGTAAAATTCTCCAAAAAATGTTGCACAACCTCCCAAGCAAAATAACTCCCAGCTCGCTCTCTCTCCTGCTCTGTAGTTATGATGCAGTCTCACCTTAACATCGTGGATTCAAAAGCCTGACACCTAAGACAGATGCAGGTTTGAAATGTTTTCAGAAAACACACATTATACACAGAGTACTTTGAGTATAGTCTTGCATAAACTGATAACTCATATGCTAAAAATGATGCTCCAGACAGAGGAGTCTCCTCCGGCGCTGAGGCAGTCTGATCTGCCTATCTAACTACCAGACACTGTGACCTGAATACAGCAAGAGGAAAACTGTCAGCACTGTCTTCTTTTCTGAGCTCATTTGCTGGCTGAACAGATGCACAAAGCCCTAAAGCAGAAACAATGAGATAATGTGATAGGTTCCGTCAGACGCATTCTGACAAATACAATTGACCTTGGTGTAATAGCTCTGTTCGCAGCAGCTTTCCTCCTCAGTCTAAAAGCCATGTCATAGTGGGCAGGGCAAAAGAAACAAAAAAAAAACAAAACACCCACCAGGGGATAAAAAGTATGATACTGTTATGAGTTCAGTATAACACACTGACTGATACAAGATGATGGAATTAAAAAGGTCAGTGTGAATCATGGGAAGTGCTGACAAGGAGATGAGAGTTAAAGAATAAGTGTAAGTTTAGAAACTGCTGGAGACTGTACACAGAGTGGATGAAGCTAACATGACATCACCCGAGGGTTTGTTTTGAGATTTCATTTGCACGTCGCCATGTTGGCTGTTTGGAGCCAGAAGTGACCATATCTGGATCTGAAGGGAGGCGTGGGGTGAAGCCAAATATCTCCTTTACCCTTTAACACCAAATGTATCGCCGGTGATACGTTTGCACAAGCAAATTTGGATTGCCGTAATTACGTCACGGATTGTGCAATCGGAAAAATTCCAATGGTTTCTAAGAGCTGAGATGTTCAACTTTACAGTGAATGTGGTGTCATTACGGTAATTTCACTTGCACCTCTCCCAGAAGCTGAAAGATTACATACTACATCAGGGGTGGGCAATACTGGTCCTCGAGGGCCGCTATCCTGCATGTTTTAGATGTTTCCCTTTTCCTACACACCTGATTCAAATGACAGGGATCGTTATCAGGTTTCTGCAGAGCTTGATGATGAGCTGATCATTTGAATCAGCTGTGTTGGAAAAGGGACACATCTAAAACATGCAGGAGAGCAGCCCTCGAGGACCAGGATCACCCACCCTTGGACTACACCTTATAAGAGTGTAACATCAGTGACGATGAAGCAAAAATAGCAGAAAAACACAAAAACTGATTTTGATTTTAGTGAACAAAACACTTCAATTGCACATGAATGTTAGATTTTGCATGTTAAATTTGAATTTCAAAACAAAATACCGTATTTTCCGGACTATTGAGCGCACCTGTCTATAAGCCACTATTGAATTTATTCAAACAGTTTCATGTGGTCCACTTGGTGACGCTAAATGTATCGGCGGCACGGAGCTTGCTAGCTTGTAAAAAGCTAACGAGCTTTGTGCCGCCGATACATGAGAAACACCGGTGTTTAAGTTCAAAGTGTTGGAAAAAAGTAGCGGCTTATAGTCTGGAAAATACGGTAAGCATAAAAAGTCCAGGTGGAAATTTGGAAGCTCGGGTATTAAAGGGTTAATATTGAAACAATGTTCAGATGGAAGACGAGGTGACTTTAGATAATGCCATCTGACTGAATTTCCGGAATTTCATGAATGCAAATCATGATTTTTGAATTGAAGTCAATTGAAAACAGAGTTATTTTGGAGCCAGTGGCTTGGGAGTGTTGCACTTTATTGTACTTCACCATTGACTTCTCATTTTTGAGTCCTGGTTGCTTCATCTATTTTCATATCCAGTCTCTGACAACGGCAAATAACCGGAGACAGGATGGAGTCATGGGGAACAATCCTGCATTCCCAACAACAGACCAGAATAATACATGAGCACAGAAGCATCACTACTATACAATAATCTATGTAATCATGCTGTAACCAGTATGCACACTGACAGATATCTAGAAATTAGCCATCAGATACCAGTTTCTATATATACTGTAGTACATTTATTATAATAAACTCCATTTTCCATTCCTCAGAGTGCAACAATAGAGATTTTCAGCAGCTTTGAAATCATCCGATCAATATCATTGTGGACTACCTCTGTTTCAGAATCTGTTTACCTGCCACTGCTCCTCAATAATCTACAGGTAGCAGCCACATGCGATAATGCCGTGATTGTGGGTTTCATGTTTCCCCTGACAACAGCAAACACGGAGCGAGTGCTCGTGGAGAAATTTGTTGTTAGAATAATTAAACATTGTCAAATAATTTAACACGCCTGTAACATGGCAACAGGTGAGGAAAAAAATAGCAGCCTGTTGTTATGGAAACAAGATGTGTGTTGAAGTTTTTAAAATATTTCCAAAGAAAGAAAACAGTATAGGGAGTGTTGATGTTGTTCTAAGGGTGCTCCATATGATCACAGCTTTAAACTGTGAAACATATAGACCAGTCAGACAGACCAGCACACGGCAGATTTGTGTTTTCGAGCACGAATACACAATGTTGTGTTTTCTGTTCTTGGTTCAAATTCAAAATGACTGGAATGAAGAAAACAACTTTCCCTTTTAGACTTCCTCAGATGTGTTAGCGTCTGATCTTGATCATTCTCTGTATGTCCACAAGGTTACATTTTATAGCTTTTGGAAAAAAACACAAAGAGTATTTAACAAAAACTGAAATGCTCCATGGTGTGATATTCATACTTTACCTCCGCAATCCTTTCTCTTTGGCTTCCACGCTTGAATAAAAGGCATCTTCGAAGTGCACTTACAGAAATTTCTCGTCATAAACTCAGCTATGGGCAATAATTCACACAAATTCACTTCAAATGCTCTCAGCCAATGGAGTAATGAAAGGTATTTTGCAAACAATTGATCCCTCGTCTCCTGCTGCGCGGCGACGGGGGGAAGGAGCGGTGACTGAGTGAGCTGTGACATTGTGCTAGCATCAGCAGCCTCTCGTTGGAACCGGGCTCCACCGGCACACAGAAGTTAGCCAGGATTAATGAAGATGCCAGAGTCACTCCTCCCTGCTCCCCGGCTCTAATGGCACAACACACAACGCAAATGCAGTCAACACAAGACGCCATATGGCATCATTGCCACTGACACACCAGGAAACTTTTTGGGCTGAAACCCCCGGCGCACCCGAGAGAAAGTACTCGCTCGCACACGCGTTTGTGCACACATGCGCGGGATTGTTAAAATCACATCTGAGTGCGTCCCTGGGTAATTTAGAGGAGCCTTTTAGCAGGAAATCCTCTGGTGCCCAAGCATGAGTGATATACATATCCACCCACAAAGGCCCCGGCTCTATCTATCTCCCATGTCATTGGCATTCTAAATCTCTCAGTCATGCCTGCATCCATAATGGCCCAATTACTGCCGATGGGGATCCCACTCCCTATCTGACAATTACATCTGTTAGAGTTTGAGAGCGTTAATGCCTAAAAAATATCAATTAAGGTGATTGATCAGGATGTTAATATCCTATTAAACAGCAGTCTGGGGCTGCAGAGCATTTCTGTTGATTGGGCTGAAATGAGAGAGACTCTCCAGGATAAAGTGACTGTAGTTTAGTGGGCCAGTTAGATTGCTGATCTAATGAACACAGCGATGGCCCAGAGTTGCATTTTATTGCCAGATAAACCTGGACAAGAACAACTTTGGGTAATTGCTGCTGAAAGGCATTTCATGAAGCAATAAAAGGCAAAGTGGACGGACAACTTTCTAGTCGGCTGAGCCAGAAACAGACAGGTATCTACACTGTTTTACAAAGAACAGTGGCTTTGAAAATTACACTTTGAACATCGTATCACAGGGAACAGTATTTGCCCAAAGAATCCTTCACTTTAACTGACTTGAATCAACATTTA
The DNA here is from genome assembly GCA_900323345.1 of Pseudochromis fuscus. Taxonomy (NCBI): domain Eukaryota; kingdom Metazoa; phylum Chordata; class Actinopteri; family Pseudochromidae; genus Pseudochromis; species Pseudochromis fuscus. Next base: position 893 of record OOFC01044899.1, on the reverse strand, counting down.
TTTTTCATTAAACCCATTGCCATTCATAGCCGAGGTACAGTACGGTGCCCCGATTCTCATTTACAAATTGACTGAATAAACTTTGACACTGTCTTCCTTGCTGGAGTGGTGAATTTGTTTCAACAATGTCTTATCTCGTGGTGATGGTATTTTCCTTCTCTGGGCATTTGCCATTTTAGCAGAATGTTTAAAGAGCTCCACTGCCGTCGCCTGATATTTAAGTCGTACGCGGCGCAGGAGGGAACGTTTTATTTCTCCATTGAGCCCAATGCAGCATGTAAAGAGGATATCTTGCTATTGAAATTCACCAAAATGATTGGACATATTTTCAATTGCAACACGGCTCCTTTCTGCCCGACTGATTGTTTGGAAACATAAAGGTTCTCCTTGCATTGTTGAAGTGCACAGTGAAGCCTTGAATAGGGTGCAATTAAATTCTAAAGTGTAATTTCATACATTTGCAGCGTGTTACAAAATGTTTCCTCTTTTTATCGTCTTGTCGATGATCACCAGAGTGCTGCACTCATCCCTCCCTCTGTCCTCCCTCCACCCTTTCTCCTCCTCCACAGCCTCCATTTTTGAAAGGCTTCTAGCCGTCCCATTCTTCCCCTGGCACGGCATCACACACTCATTTCATTTCTCATTTACAGACTGATAATCAGAATGTCATTACAGTGTCCACACTGAGCCGCTGGAGGGGTAATTGAGCAGCATAAAAGGCATTTGAAAGAGGGATGAATAATAGAACTGGAGAGGGGGGTGAGTGGCGAGCTGGACCTAGGCCTGCTTTCTCAGGTGTCTGGCTGCTATCGGGTGGCATCCGCCTTGGCATTATGGTTAACCATGTCTACGTCAACCTCTTTTTTTTTTTTTTTTTTACCTCCTGCACATTA
>OOFC01044898.1:3724-14969 GCA_900323345.1 Pseudochromis fuscus | reverse complement strand
GGTGGAGTAAAACTTCAATGAATGGATGAACAGGTGAATGAAGGAGAGCAGTTTAATAATAATAAATTAGAGTTTAAAAGCTTTTTGAGTTGTTGGAACCACGACGTCAGGAAAAAACAGAAACTGTGTAATGGCTGAAGCACAAAGAAAAAACTTAATTTATTAAAATGTATCTTTGTAAATGTATCTTTGTTAAATGAAATGTATCTTTTGTTTTGAAGCTACAACCAAACTTGATGAGATTGAGTCAGGTAGACTCACAGGAGTTATCTGAATATGACCATGTTGGTTTGTTGGATCCAGAAGTGACCGTATTTGGATATGAAGGGAGGGGTGAGGAGGCGGGTCTAAGCTCTGAACCTGAGGTCACTGTCCAATGTGGATGAGTAACAAATACCGTCCGTAACTCCTCCCCTCCTCTCAGTCTAATATCTCCTTAAAGATGAAATGATTTTCAGATGGACCACCTGTCAATCAGACTAGCCCCGCCCCTAACTCCTCCCCCCAGATCTCTGAGAAGAAGAGTTGACTTTATCTGATGACATCAGAATGACTTGTGGAGAAATGTATTGATGAATATTTCAGGATTGAAGATGAGGATGTTTGGATTGAAGTCAGTTGGAGCAGCACCTGGTGGCTGATGGTGGTATTACAGTTTTTTGCACTTCTTAAAATTGGCTTCAGTTTTGAGACCAACATGCTGAATTGGCTGAACTTTAAGATGTAATTCCTACTTGTGGCCACAGAGGCTGCTGTTCTGCAGGTTTCACATTTTCAGGCAACGTGACCAAACCTGCACTGACATGACTGACATATAGAGACAGATATATGGATATAACCATCTGTGACTGCACAGTGTGTGTGTGTGTGTGTGTGTGTGTGTGTACAGTTAGCGGTTGAGCAGCAAACATTACAGAACAGTCGGCCTTTCAGTCGTCAGGGTGCAGTAAAAACCCAGAGGTGAGCGAGAGGTTTGGTCCGTCACTCCCTCACCTCTCTCTCTCTCTCTGTCTTTAATCCTTCACCACACAGCGCTGGTATTTTTCCACCTTTTTCTGGGCTGATATTTTTAGATGGCGTGGCTGAATGTGAGGCCTGATGGGTGGTGGAGGTGGTGGTGGTGTCTGTGCTGCGTCCACAGCTCACCCCAGGGGTCAGCTCTGAGTGGGTTGGGTGGATAAATAAACACAGTAAAAACCAACATTTAGGAGAGCGGTCACACATCCGGCACGACACACTGAGGCCGTCTGTCTCCCTCTGAGGCTGGAGGATGTGGTCACACTCTGATAATCACTCCTATTTTCATCAATTATGTCCTGGCTGATGTCGCTGTTTCTTCCCGGCCTGGTGATGCTGCTCTGTCTCTCTCTGGGTCTGTATCACTGCAGGTTTCTGCTTCACATAAAAATCACACAACTTATGTTCGTACCTCACACAATGCAACATACTACTGGGTTGTTGACTAACTACATGATGGGTTAATGTAACCCAGTAAGATGGGTTGTTTTTTGATAATATACTGGATAAAATCAATAAAATACTCAATGGATACAACAAAATACTCGATAAAAGCAGCAACCTCTGGTTAAAACCAACTAAATACTAAATAAAGCCATCGAAATACTGAAAAAAAACAACTAAATGCTGATAAAAATGACAAAATACTGAATAAAAACAACAAAACGCTAAAAAAACTACTGAAAAAAAAATGCTGCTTAAAAATAACAAAATACTGAATTAAAAACAATAAAAACAACAAAATGCTAAATAAACCAAGTAAATACTGAAAAAACAAAACAAAATGCTGATTACAAAATGACAAAACACTGAATAAAAACAGCAGGAACCATCAAATGTTGGGTAAAACCAACTTGTTTTACTGGTTTAGATGAACCCAGTCTGTAGTAACCCAGTGTACTGACCCGGGTCTGGGTCAAACCAAAGTCTTCAACTCTTTTACATTTATACTTCTGTTCAGCTTGTTTCTACTTTCAGTTTTCAGCATCACCCTGTTTTCTTCAGGAAATATAGTTTCTAATGTTCTTCATCATTTAATCTGCTGGTATTTGATCTTATTGTGGATTCTGAAGCAGCTTCCACCTCCAGCCGTCATCTGTGCACCTATCACCGAGATGTTTTAGTAATTATGTAGCTGAGGATACCACTAATATGTTCAGAGTATGAGCCGAGCGGGATGGTTTCTGCTTGATGCAGTTTGCCAAAGAGAAACAGGAGGAGGAGGAGGAGGAGGGTGTAAAAAGATGGAGGAGGGCAGCGAGGAAGAAGAGGTTAGAGAGGACGAGATGAAAGGAGGACGGAGGAGGTGGACGTGGACATCTGGAAGAGTTTGTGTTTGTGCCTCCTTCGAGTTGTCACTGTGTCACGAGGCCTGTGTGTGTGTGTGAGCGGTGTATCGGGTCATCGGTTCCAGTCCCAAACCTTCAGGCGTTTCCACGTCTTGACTTTTTAAGCAAATATTTGGAGGAGATCAAGAAAAGAGGAAGAGAGAATCACACGGAGAGAAAAAGAAAGAGGGAGCGAGGGAGGGAAAGAGGACGCCTTGAACCTCGAGCCCTGCTGTTGCTGGCGTCCTCTCAAAGGTTTTTCTGTGAGACAAGGGGCCAGACTCACAGGGTCACACTCTGCTTCAAACTGAACGCTGAAACCCGACACCATCACACACACACACACACAAATCAGCTTCCTCCAAAAGGCTCTTTCATCCACGGAGGAGGTTGCACGGCGGTCACATCCTAGTGGACGAGATTATCAGTGTTTGACCAAAACACAGGGTCCACTCCCCACGACCTGTGGAGAGCGCTGCTTTATTTTACCCTCATGTCCCCACATCCATTCAGAGACTGGGAAAAGTTAGTAGATCCCATGTTGGCAGTGTTCATAGAAATGGATGAAGCAAGTGTTGCATCATCTGTTTTGAAGCCAGGAGTTTATTATCTGAACGTGTTGGTTGTTTGGAGCCAGAAGTGACCATATTTGGATATGAAGGGAGGATACTGAGGATACTGTCCAGTGTGTATGAGACTCGACTCCAGTGCTGCTGTGATTGGAGACCAGTGGATCAGGTAGATCCAGGTAACCCCGCCCCTTAACCTTCCTCTTTCTGAGGCCTAATGTCCAGACCACCACATCTCTGAGAACAAGACTTGACTTTAGTTTTGTGGAGTCAGCATCTAGTGGCCATCAGTGGTATTGCACTTGTGCATTAACCTAATTTTTGAGCCCCTCTTGCTTCGTCTATTTCTATAAACAGTCAATGAATACCACCGACAGCCACTAGAGGCTGACTCACATTTACAGACTGCCTGTAAATGTGAAACCTGCTGAACAGCGGCCTCTGTGGCCACAAGTAGGAATTACATCTTAAAGTTCAGCCAATTCAGCAAGTTGGTCTCAAAACTGAAGCCAATGTGGAAGAAGTGCAAAAATGTGTAATACCACCAACAGCCACCAGGTGCTGCTCCAACTGACTTCAACTCAAAAATCCTCATCTTCAATCCTGAAATATTCATCAATACATTTCTCCACAAGTCATTCTGATGTCATCAGATAAAGTCAACTCTTCTTCTCAGAGATCTGGGGGGAGGAGTTAGGGGCGGGGCTAGTCTGATTGACAGGTATGACACTGACACTGAGGCAAGACGTGAACTTTAGTCTCACACACAGCAGGGTGCAACTATTAGTTGTATTAGTCGCCAACTAATTTAATTCATCAACTACTGTCACCAGATGTGTTTTTCAACAGAGTGAGACATCCCCCTTCCTTTCTATCTCTGCGTTCAGCAGGAAGTAAACAATATGGTGGCAGACGATGCAGATTTACTTTCATCAGAAAAGCTGATTTAAAGATGTATTTCTGATTGACGTCTTTATTTTTAACACATGTAAACAACCTCAGGCTAAATCTGCAAGCTGAATAAGAGCCACTGAATAACTGTGAGATACATAATCAGACGAGTCGACGAATCACAGCATCGTCCATCTCTTACACACAGTCAGTGGTGGACAAAGTACTCAACTTCAGTACTTAAGTCAAAGTACTGATACTCATGGTCAAAACTACAAATAAAAGTAATTGGTCAAAATGTTACTCAAGTTAAAGTACTAAAGTACTTACCTTTAAAAATACTTAAGTATTCAAAAGTACATGCATTTAAAAATACTTAAGTATTCAAAAGTACAAAGTAAAAGTACATTTTCTAATATCGTAACTTCCTGTTAATGTGGTATTTTAATCTGAAAGGGCTTCGCTGAAAAGAAAACTCCTTCCTGCAGAGTGTGTATAATACTTTGTTGGTTGACTGTTTGGTCTTGATTTTTGTTTTTTTAATTAAGGCTAACATGCTAACATGCTAACATGCTGTATAGTGTTTTTTTTAAAAACGTAACACGACCAAACCGTGCTGTTTCCTGTCCTCCGTGTTTATTGTTCGGTTCTGCTGCCGGTCACTTCCTGCTGATTTGCGTGACGGTAACTCTACCTGGACAAACTGCCTGAAACACATTGCAGCATAGACTGTATATAAAGTAAGTAACCACACACTTCCTGGATGTAGTGGAGTCCAAAGTACAATATTTGTCTTTGAAATGTAGCGGAGTGAAAGTAAAAGTTTCCAAAAAAACAAATACACATGTAAAGTAAAAATACTGAAAAAATGTACTTAAGTCGATGCTTTCAGCTCAGTTTTGGTCTCCTCCAGCTCCTGAGGGAATGATCTGAAACTTTGTCTTCCTGTTTGTTTTGTGATGAGTGGGTCGTGTACACAGAGGTTTTATTTCTCCTCTCTGGACAGCTGAACAATGGGCCTCCACCACAGCTGCTTCTAACTCTGTATTTATATTGAGATGTTTACGTGAGGACACGATGACCCTGACAGAGATCTTACGAGGTCAAATCCCTTCAAACTATTTTCTACTGTAGTAGTTTTTAATAAGAGAGAAACACTGTCTCTGTCTAAGCAGGAATTCTCTAATAGTCTTTCCACCGCTGGTATTTACCAAGGTTATCACACTCTGCAGCACGCGGCTCCTCCAGCTCCTCTCAGACCAACCACAGCGCTGGTCGGCGGCGTTGAAAATTCGAAACCATACTTAAACATTCACCAGATGCTTTCAGACATTTTTGAGACAGAACTACTTGATTCCCAGCTCCTGTCAAGAAACCTGAAAAACATGATGGATAGAGGAAGATGTGGGGAGGTGGGGACGCTGAACACACACTCCCACAACTACACACTCTCTGGTTTTGAAATGTGGTTCCTGTATTGAAATAATAAGCTGGATCTATTCAGTGTATCTGCCAGTGCAAACAGAGCTGCTATCAGACACATGTACAGCAGTTAGGTAGCATGTGTGTGTGGTAGAGGTGGCGGGTACGAAACCCACCACGCCCCCCCTCCTCATCCTCCCTCCATCCTCCTGTGTGGTCTCTGCTCCTTCATCTGAGGGTGAGAGAACGTTAAAGTTCCTCATCACATTGACCACAGGTGTGAGTGTGGACGGTTGTTTCTGTGCTGTGATAGGCTGGTGACCTGTAACCCCGCCTCTCACCTGTTGACAGCGGGGACAGTCAGTCTGGATGAGCGGGTACAGACAATGAAGACTGAGTGTAACATAGCTGCACACTGTTTATGGATGAAGCTGACGTGATGTCACCTGTTGGTCTGTGGACGTGGCCGTGTTGGTTGTTTGGAGCCAGACGTGACCATATTTGGTGAGGAGGCGGGTCTGACCTTTGAACCTGAGGACACTGCGGATGTCCAGTGTGGATGAGTAACTAACCCCGCCCCTAAATCTTCCTCATTTGATTTGAACTTGTGCATTCAAGTCATTAGGAGCCAGAGTTTTTTGGAGCCAGCATCTAGTGGCCATCAGTGGTATTACACTGTTTCAGATCTGGTGGCTCCATCCATTTTATTTATTTATTTATTTTTGTACAGTTTCTGGTTAAAACAGAGTGAACATTGGACCAAAACATGACTCCAGATGAAAAATGTTTCTTTGTAACAACATCATCAAATCAGCTTCAACAGTGATGCTGATTTAAAGTCACATTTTAAGTTTATATACTTCAAAGTATATTCAAAGTATTACTCAAGTAACTAAAAAGGACTGTGCATCATATTTAATATCCTCTTGGAGGGTGTTTACCAGTCATGACCACAGCTGAGATAAACCTTCTGTTTCAGATTCACTTCCACCTTTACTTCAAAATAAAACTCCTTTCAACAGGTTTCTGTGTAAGAACAACCAAAAACAAACCAACTGATTTCCTGATGGTGTCATAACCAAATGTCTCTGATGTAATTCTGTCCTTCCCAAAGCTGAGTAATTAAAATCTGAAGGAGATCAGCTGCTTTCAAACAGAGCCAGTAACAAAGTCAAGCTCCTGATCCACAGCAACACCTGGGATTAAGGTTCAAGTCTGAACAGACGCCTCTGATTGGATGTTCCACAGTTTCCAGATTCTGCTCCACTCACATCTTTCATTTATCTTTAAAGGGACAGCATGCATTAAAAAAAAAAACCTTCATCCACCAACACAGCAGGAGGTCACCACACTCTTCAACATTACTGTGCATGTTTTAGATCATTATTGATATTGTCCAGTAGATCCAGTGTTTCCACTTTTAATTCAGTTTTTGCACAATAACTCTGCACATTTACTATTTATTGCTCTGCTTGTTGTTTTTACTTTTTTCTATTTCTATTCCCTTTTTTATATTATTTAAATTTTTACTGTACATATTCAATATATTTCTTTCTTTTTTTACTTTACACCTTGTGCCTTCAGTATCTGTTGTCTCGTGAGGTCGCCAAGTTCATCTAATTGCTGTTATCAAATCTAAAATCTCAATTTAGTTTTTTCCCCTACGAAGATTATTTTATGGGAAGAATTTCAAACTCGCAAGAATTCTCCCAATGACACCACTTTAGGTTTTAATGTGTATTTTAATGTTGAAGTCACATGACCTGTTCCCAGTGCCTGTCACATGACTGCTGACCCCGGGAGACACGAACCGTTGAAGGTTTTTACTGAACACCTGTCGCTCTGTCCAGGTGTGTGTCGGTATCCTCTGGGGATGTCAGGGGGACAGATCCAGGATGAGGACATCTCCGCCTCCAGCCAGTGGTCGGAATCCACGGCGGCCCGATACGGCAGGTAGGTCTCCCACACACACACACACACACACACACACACACACACACACACACACGTTTCACAGTGTGTTTACCCTGATAATGAGTGTGTGTGTGGGTGGTTTCTCCTGTAAGGTGCCTGGGCCTGTTTATTTGCAGGAAACCACAAACTGGGGTATCAGTCACAGCCACATGGTTAGAGGTGTGTGTGTGTGTGTGTGTGTGTGTGTGTGTGTGTGTAGAACTTGGGTGGCCTTCACTAAGTATCAGGATAATGATGTAATACCTTCCCCCCTTCACTGCCCCAAATTAACACTATAAGATGAATTTACGATGCAGCCTCTCACCGAGATGTTTTTACAGTCGGCTGTAAGGACTGAAATCCACCACAGCTCTCACATTTGCTTTCCTCTCACCTTCTCCTCTCCATCCTGTCCTAATTCTCCTTCTCCCTTTTCCATTTCCTGCTGTAACTCTAACGTGAACGTCCACCCACTGTAACTCCATCTCCTCCCTCCCCAGGTTGGACTTTGAGGAGGGTGATGGAGCGTGGTGTCCAGAGATAACAGTGGAGCCAGACAGCTTGAAGGAGTTCCTCCAGATCGACCTGCGCTCCCTCCACTTCATCACCCTCGTGGGCACGCAGGGCCGCCACGCCGGAGGCATCGGGAATGAGTTTGCCCAGATGTACAAGATTAAGTACAGTCGTGACGGCAGCCGCTGGATCTCGTGGAGGAACAGGCAGGGCAAACAGGTAAACCACCTCTGAGGGGGGTGGGCGTCACGGTGTAATCTGGTCTGACCTTTAAAACAAGATAAATATCCACCAACTTGCGTAATATTTTTATGGCCTGTAATAGATAATACAAAGAAGTGATTCATTAATGCTGCTGTTATCACACAGACTCTGTCTTCACCAGGTCACCATGTGTTTGTTTCACCTGCAGGTGATCGAGGGAAACAGGAACGCCTACGACATCGTCCTCAAGGACCTGGAGCCGCCCATCATCGCTCGCTTCGTCCGCTTCATGCCCGTCACCGACCACTCCATGAACGTCTGCATGAGAGTGGAGCTGTACGGCTGCGAGTGGCTGGGTGAGAGCACAGGGGACGTGTAATTAGTGACGAGCAGGGATCGTCACCTTTGAGCTCATAAAGATAGTGAGGACCACCTGAGCCTCTCACCTGGATTTATACAACATCCCTCCACTGACGGGAAGCACAACAGTGTGGTTTGGAGTTTGTAGAGTTCACTCATCAGTCTGTAAAATATGAAAATATTGAGTAAAAACACAATGTTGGGTAAATTGAATAAAAAATGTGTGGAAAAAAATCATAAAATATTGGGTAAAAATGGCAAATTATTGGGCCAAAATACAAAATACTGGGTAAAAATAATAAACAAAATAATAAAATATTTGGTAAAGACACAAAATGCTGGGTAAAAATCATACAATCTTGAGTAAAAATGGCAAATTATTGGGCCAAATCACAAAATACTGGGTAAAAATAATTAACAATTGAGTAAAAATAATAAAATATTTGGTAAAATTGCTAAATTTTGAGTAAAAATCTTAAAATACTTAGTAAAAATCATACAATATTGGGTAAAAATGGCAAATTATTGGGTCAAAATACAAAATACTAGGTAACAATAATAAACAATTGAGTAAAAATAATAAAATATTTGGTAAAAATGCAAAATGTTGGGTAAAAATCATAAAATATTGGGTAAAAATGACAAATTATTGGGCCAAAATACAAAATACTGGGTAAAAATAATAAACAATTAAGTAAAAATAATATTTTATTGTATAAAAACACAAAATGTTGGGTGAAAATCATGAAATATTGAGTATAAATAATACAAATGTTTGGTTTAAATGACAAATTATTGGGTAAAAATACAAAATGTTAAGTATAAATTCTCATACTGGATAAAAACAACAAAGTCTTGAGTAACGCCATCACATGTTAAAAGCTTCCCATGGATCTGGATTGCATTAATCCGGCCTGGAGTTAGTCCAGTATGAACCAGGTCCAGGTAAACCCCACCCAGTACTTGTCCGGATCTGAACCAGTCCTCTCTCTGCTACATGAAGGTAATCCGACATCACACTGTTGCTCTCCTGCGTTACACAAAATGGAAATTTCCAAACGTTCCTTCCTTGTGCAACAATTGGCACGTTGGTAACCATGGCGACCGTAAAGTCTCCACTCCAGCTTTAAACAAACGTTGTGGTTTTAAACAATGGTTTTCCATGGGGGTGGAGGGTTTCTGAAAAGCTGAATGATGATGTCTTTGCAGATGGTCTGGTTTCATACAACGCTCCAGCAGGAGAGCAGATGACCTCACCGCCTCACCCCGTGTACCTCAACGACTCCGTCTACGATGGAGCCGTCATCCACAGGTGTGTTAGGGTGACTCCCTCCTCACTATCCTCATCCTCTGTTAACCCCCCCCTCCTCCTCCTCCTCATCTTGTTGTTGCCATGGTGAAAGCAAAGAGACAGACAGTGGTGAGAGGGTCACGGTGGTTTACTGTTAGGCAATACCTCACGGGAACGACTGAGTCAACCACGGCGTGAGAGTTTCAAAACCGGAATGAACCAATCAGGGTGTTTTGTTGACAGTGGTGTTTGGATTATGGCGGGATGAATAATGTCCTCCATGACACAGACACAGAGCAGAGGGAAAAGAAAATGGCCCAGGATACAACACCACAGCCAGAAGCTGGAGGCAGGAGCTGCTCTGAGTGATGCTGCCCTCTGGTGTTGAAGGGTGGTACTGAGCAGACTGATAAATAAGATCAATAAGATTATTATTATTATTATTATTATGACTTTTTCCATCTGTTTGTTGGACTTCACCTCCACAGATTTTCAGCTACAGAAACATTTCAACATGTTCAGCTCTTTTAGGACATTACTGTCGTCTATTCAACTTTATCAAAATTCTACTTTTTTGAACAGATTTTTACAATAGAGGAGAACTGCCCTTTAACTTTACTCTTCCACTTCATCTACTTTTATGTCTCCTCTACTTTTTCTTCTTCTTTTTTGTACATTTTAAACTTGTTTTAATTTTGATGCTTTAAAAATCGTCAGCTGTTTTTCAGCTTTTATTCTTTTAGAAACATTTTTAATCAATTCTTAGCAAAATATTTCAGTTGTCAGCATTACACTGTGTGTTTATCAGGAGATACATTTTCTAGTTGTATTTGATTTATTTTTTTGTGCTTTACTGAAAAAGTTTAATATGTAGCCTCAAGTGTACATTGCTGTACTTTATTCCTCTAAGAGATCAACTGCAGAGAATGAATTAATGTATTTATACTTCATGATACAAATGTTACATTAACTTAAGTTACATTTTTATCCTGAAGTTCCCTCTGTTGCATCACTAGTTTCTCATCCTGATGAAATATCTTGAAGCTTTGATCCAGATCAAAACCAGGATTTGATAAATATAATTTCTGAAGGAGCTGGGTCCAGATGATCTGAGACTTTGAAACCTTTGATGTGTTGTTTGCTGCCTGCTCTGCGTCTCACCCTCCTCCTCCTCCTCCTCCTCCTCCTCCTCTCTCTCAGTATGACCGAAGGCCTGGGTCAGCTGACGGATGGAGTGTGTGGTCTGGACGACTTCACGCTGAGTCACGTGTACAACGTGTGGCCCGGGTACGACTACGTGGGCTGGAACAACGAGAGCTTCCCCGGTGGATTCGTGGAGATAATGTTCGAGTTTGACCGCACACGAAACTTCACCACCATGAAGGTGAGGGTCCAGCTGTGGACACTGTCCTCCTGTTAACCTCCACATGGTCTCTGTGTCCTGTGAGGGGAGGTTCATGTGACTTCATTAAAACATTCAGAAATATCCTCAGAATTTGTATTAAAATCCAAAATGGCCGCCTGCATGATCAAAGACACTGGTCATGCTGTTGAAATTGTATTTTTTTAATTAAATAATGTTCATAATGTTCATCTTTGCACTAAAATAAAGTATAAAATGTGGAGTTGTGGTTATTAGTAGATTATTATGATGTTATTTTTCTGGTCCGACCCACTTCACATCCAACTGGACTGTG
>OOFC01044896.1:0-17626 GCA_900323345.1 Pseudochromis fuscus | reverse complement strand
TGTGTGTGTGTGTGTGTGTGTGTGTGTGTGTGTGTGTGTGTGTGTGTGTGCGCAAGCTACAGTCAAAGTAAAGGCTTTCATACGTTATATGATGGACAATTCAATCCTGCCTTTTAAAGCTCAGTCTCATTTAAACAAAGGTTTGCAAGCAATTTTTTTTCAAGAAATAGATCAGGGCGGCACGGTGGTGCAGTGGTTAGGACTTGTGCCTCACAGCATAAAGGTTCAGGGTTTGAATCTTGGCTCGGGCCTTTCTGTGTGGAGTTTGCATGTCCTCCCTGTGCATGTGTGGGTTTTCTCCGGGTACTCCGGCTTCCTCCCACAATCCAAAGACATGCTTGTTAGGTGAATTGATCAAACTAAATTGACCATAGGTGTGAGTGTGAATGGTTGTTTGTCTTTGTGTTAGCCCTGCGATAGGCTGGCAACCTGTCCAGGGTGTACCCCGCCTCCTGCCCGATGACAGCTGGGATAGGCTCCAGCAGACCCCTGTGACCCAAGTGTGGAATAAGCAGGAATAGAAGATGGATGCATGGTTTTCTTTTGCTTTAGGCTATATACATGCTTACATGCTATTTGTATTTTTATAACCGACTGTACATATTTTATATTTTTACTACAGTTGATGATAATAATTACTGCTTCTTTGCCTTTAGTGTTGGTTGTCTTGTGGGGTTGTCTGTATCTTGATGTAGCTGCTATCACAAAGAAATTTCTTGTAAAAGATTGATAAAGTACCAATTCTGTTCTCCATAAAAAACGTATCATGTAGTAACACATGTATGGTCTTGGAAACTGTTTGATTGCACCACTTCCGACTGTCAGCTTAATTCGTCAAACAACTTTCTAGAAAACACCTGTCACCAGAATACTAACATCACACATGACGTACATGCTGCCACTGTGCCACTGATTTGGCGTGCATCCACAAGGTGTGGAGCGTCGGGTGGGGCAGGTGCTTTAGGTACACTCAGAAACTTCCTTACCTTAGGGACATGCATGCCGCTGTCATCATGAACCATGTGATTAGATTCGTATGAGCCTTCACACCCTCTAAATGCTGTATCGCAAAAAAATTCTGTATCAACCCTCTGGCAAGTGGTTTCCCAGCAGCGTTGTCAGTTTACTATCGTCATGGAGATGAGTTGTTGAAAATTATATACACCCAGTGCCATACCCAAAACAATAACAACTAAATAAACAGGTGTGTTGAACCCCCAAGCAGACTTTTGCTACAATCCAGTTCTGCATAAACTACATGAACTCATACCGTCATGACGTAAATTCTTCCTGAGAAATAAACTGCTTTTGTCAAACTGGCCAGCCTAAAACAAATCTGTTGTGACTAATCCTACCCCATGTCACAATCAGTGGACAGTGTGGGAGAGAGGTCAGATAAAGTGTCAGCAGCAGAAAAATGTTGGGTCTGTTGCAAACAAAAGTCATACTCTATACTCTGTAAACACAGTAAAGTCTGTGTGCGGTGATAATTAACTTTCATTTTGGCTTGGGACTGTCTCCAGAAGGATATTTTGCTGAGTCTGTTTTGCATTTGCTGCTGAAGACTCCCAGCCCCGAGCCCTTTCATTACGTCCACGCCCATGACTCACAGCAACACAGTCTTCCTGACATTTTTCTCACCTTTCCTGTTGCAGCCCCATGTTGTCTGACCTCCTAAATGTTACAATACATTCAAATGGGACACGGTTTAACTGACAGAGGCCCAACTTGCTTCTGGCTGCGACCGCTGTGTGCACTTTTATCAGCAGTTTGTAGAGATATGTAGAGATAGTGAGTGCTTCGCTGTGGGATCACAGCCTCCCCCCCACACTCACACACACCAGGCTTCATTCAGCTCACATTCCTGTGGTGTTAAAAGCGAAGAGCCCAATTCCTCCTACCAGAACGATGAGGAGAGAGGAGGAGCGAGCAGGGGTCAACGCTCTGAGTCGACCTGGGAGAGGCCTTGGAAAACAGACACTCACACAAACATGCAACTGCTCCAAGAGGATTGTTTACACTGCACAACTTCTTTCATACAACACAATGAAGGCATTAATGTGTCTTATAGCACGGCTGTAACTCATGGGAAATTATATGGTGTCCAGGTTTATGTTGCAGCATTGACTTGGCAGAACACTGAAGCAATGTTTCCCCCTGCTGGCAGAAAAAAAAACCGAGGATGTATTTGAAAACCATAAGGAGTTCCTGAGACGCTCAGTACAATAGCACAACACACACACGGAGACATAGGGGCACAGCCCGAAAGGTGCATCTACACTTCCCAGGGAGGTTTTCTACTGGGTGTGTCAGCTAAAGGTGTGTCTGCTGACTCACCGACAGGACCGACACACACTGCAACTCACATTAACGTCAGACGGGACAGCAAAAGAGGAGGAACAGGCGGGTGACAAATACACCGAGGACACTTTATCTGTCAGTGTGAACGACTTAACCTCAAGTTAACACTACTGCTTTCAAGACCAGCACGAAGTCCGTCTTTTTTTCTTCCAAAAAAAAAAAAAGATGGCGAATGTTTTAATTTTCAACATCTTCCTAATACTGGTAAGTGCTTTCAGTTTTGTTTTTTTCAGAGAATGTACTGACACATTTTAATTGTTTTACTTTGTAGCTTTTAACGCAACACATGTTAACAAACTTCATAAATGCGACAATTAAAAAACTCACTGTAAGCTCGACTGTCTCCTTCAGATCGTGTTCCGCGTGGAGTCGTGTTCTATCCAGAAGTTGTTCCCAGAAGTTGTTCCACCTATAATTCAGGCTGGATACACTGTTGCAACAGGTACTTCCACTGGTTATTCCCGCATTAAGGTTCATGTATTAATTCCACTTTAAATTCCTGACCCTCCTTTTATTTGGTTTTAACTTTGCAGTTGTGACTTCTGGCTGTGACTTCAAAACGACACAGTTTGGCTCGCTGGACGCGGACTTTGAAGTAAAAAGTGACGGGAGAGTTGTGGCTGTGGCTCCTGTGTCTGTGGAAACAAGAGCGCGGACATTTTATGTGTGGGTGCAGGACAACAGCGGACGGGGAAGTGAGATGGTTCACCTTATCCCCATGCAGACAAATGTAAGACTACTGTAGGTCACTGCTCATTTCTACAGCTGACAAAGTAACAAATTAAGTAACAATGTCCCAACTTGTTTGCATGTCAGAACCAGGGTTTCCTGAAGCGCTTTAAAAGACGCTGGAGTCCTCCACCCTTCAACATACTGGAGAATGATCCGGGTCCCTTTCCAAAACCCATGGAAAAGGTAATTATAAAGTTCGTTATTCATTTTTTCATTGTAATACCCCAATTCATTAATGAACATATAGTCCGAATAGTCAAAATGGCTTAATGTCAATCTTTATGTTGACTCAACAAGTTTGGAAATTTGTGTTCATTGCACTAATTCAGTTTCAGCTACCAACACATGAATTATTTTCAGAGTTGATCAGACTGTGTATTTTTTTTAAGCACTATATTGTGTATATTAAACATTAGTGAGAGCTATATATAGTTTTGGCCTCAAAGATTTTTTGTGTGTGTGTGTGTGTGTGTGTTATTATGAGAAAAGGAGGAGTGGTCATGTGACAGAGTTTCAGGTGTACTCAAATATTTCATGTTACTGTACTGGACTCAACTGAATGTTTTGTGTGTAATGAACTGTTGTTATGGTGAATCCACTTTCTCTATTTTCCCAGAATATCTTATCGACTGACTGACAAACCTGTTTATTCCATCTATCAACTGATGCAGTGATTAAATTACAAGGACTTTTTTTTACAGCTTGCATCACCAGACTGTCAGATTGGAATTTGCCTGAGGTTTTAATGCTGTCAGGTGTATTTGGCTGTGAACAATTTTGTGCCATTGCAAGCTAAAACAAACCAAAGAGGGTTGCCATACCGATGATGAAAGAGTCATTTTTGTTTATTGTTGTTTATAGATTTCTTCCGATGCTGAAGCCAAGTATAATGTGTTCTACACCATGACCGGACCCGGATTCGATCAGCATCCAACTGGAGTGTTCACTCTTGACCGTGATAGTGGGATGTTGATTATGCACAAACCAGTGGACCGTGAGGAGTTCCCGATGTTTAGAGTGAGTATGATCAATTTTGATGACCCAAAAAAAAAGAAACAACAAATATTTCAGAAGTTTGAACATATATAAGGATTGTGTCACCTGGTTAATCTTCATGTTGTATTGTGTTTATTTTGACCCTGGTGCTCTAACTTACTAATTTAACACTGAAAATATCTAAACGAAAAAAAAAGCATATGATATTTTTTGTTTGTGTGTTTTATTTTATTATTTTTTACATATTTGTGTTTTTTAACCTTGTAAAAAAAAATTCCTTGCAGCTGACGGTCAGAGTGTTTGACAAAATAACACAACTGGAGAAAGACTTACCTTTGCCCATCGAAATACACGTAGATGACATGAACGACAACTATCCACAGTTTACAGATCGACTACAGTTCTCTGTGCTCGAGAGAAGCAGCGTCGGTGAGGATCATTGAAAACACAACAGTAATCATGTGGTGTCTGATGTGCAGTGAGGAGGGGGGCACTAAATGATCATGATTTCCTCCACAGGGTCAATAGTGGGGAAGGTGAACACGACCGATAGAGACAAGCCAGGTTCAGACCACGTCAAGATCAGGTACAAGCTCTTGACCGGATTAGACCTGTTTGCCATCAATCCAGAGACAGGTGTCATCACCACAGCCACCAACACCCTAGACAGAGAGGTGAGGCCTGCTGTCATTGTGTTATGGATTGATATCTTGTCATGTGATTTATCCTTTGTCATCTAATTTTATTTTTTATTTTAAGGTAAAAGACAAGCACATGGTGACGATAGAAATCAAGGATATGAAGGGTTCAGACAAAGGTTTGGCCACAACAGGAACAGCAACAATTACTCTGGGTGATATCAATGACAACCCACCGACTTTTAAACAACCATCTGTAAGTGGTTTTATTAAATTAAAAAAAGGAGCATCTTAAAAACAGGCAACGTGTAATTTAGTCTGAAATAATGTCTTTGGCTTCTTTCAGTATGCAGCCAATGTCATGGAAAATGAAAAGGAAAAACTCATCCTTCGAATTCCTGTCGACGATAAAGATTTGATAAATACACCAAACTGGATTTCAAAATTTGTCATCACCAAAGGAAATGAAAATGGAAATTTCAGGATTGATACCGACCCCAAAACAAACGAAGGTCTCCTCTATGTCGCCAAGGTGAGTGCTAATTCACCGTTAAAGTTATTATTCTTTAGTAGAAAAAATGTTTAGCGTGAATCAGCACTAATGTAACAGATTTGTATTAACAATGCACTTGTGTTTCCAGCCCTTGGATTACGAGAAGAACAAAAGCGTAAGGATTGAGGTATCAGCGCGTAACGAAGCTGAGCTGACGGGCACCGACGCCCAGTGGCTGACCATCCCTGTGGACGTCGCTGTCGGCGACGTCGACGAAGGCCCAGAATTCAGTGCTCCTATTCTCCGCTTGAATGTCAAAGAGAACACACCAAACGGCACAGTGATAGGAAAATACACAGCCGTGGATCCTGAGACCAAGAGCAGTGAGGGCATCAGGTATTCAGCCTTAGTTTTTCATTCAATTTGCTTAATCCACAATATGGCTAAAACTGTTTATGTTACTTCTCTTCAACACTTGAGGGCAGAGTCTGACTGCTAAACTGAATGTGCTAGTAACACCCCCTCCTACCACCACTTCTGTGTCTCAGGTATTACAAGGTGTCAGACCCAGGCTCCTGGATCAATGTGGACACAAACACAGGAGAGCTGAAGGTTGCAAACACAATTGACAGAGAGTCGCCGTTGGTCACGGATGGACTTTACAACATCTCAGTGAAAGCTGTTGATACCAGTAAGTGGCTTGTGAATACACTATTCTGATTTCTATAAGGCCTCGTTCATGCGAAAAATCGTATAAGCTCATAATTGCACTGAACTTTATCAGCATTTGACTGATAAACAGATCCCGACCTTCGCCCCTGTGGCTGTTGGCTCATTCTTTACTCATGTCTACATTTGCCAAACCTGGCAGAGAAAGTGTGACTGTTTCTTTGTGCTGTCACCAGGTGGTTTACGAAGGTGTCTTCAAATTACCAGACAACATATTAGTCATGTTCATACCTTTCTGTGGTGATTGTACACCAGGCCGGGTGTGATTAAGATCACCAGCTCCACCTTTAAGCAGTATGTGTCTGAACATACAGCTACCTGCGCCCCGGCATTGTTTTACCTGAGAACATCTGTTGACAAGATCTGATCTGTGATTAGTCATTTACAGTGACTCATGTTATCTTGTGTGATGCTAAAAAGTTGGGCTCACATCCCAGTGCTTGTCAAAACGTAGAAATTCACAGATAATTGACATTTCAAATTGTTGTGCGTACGTGCCGACATGCCTGCATCCGTCCTACACCAGACCCAATGTTGTGGTGTTGTATTTCAGGCAGGAAGTCGGCAGAAGGAATGGTGATCCTTCAGGTGGAGGATGTCAACGACAACGTGCCCGAGCTTCCCAAGAAGCTGATGATGTGCGAGAAGGAAGGACAACACGGCTCTGTGCTGGTCGTGGCTGAAGACAAGGACCAGGGTCACTTTTCTGCCCCCTTCAGCTTTAGCTTGGCAGAAGACATGGATGGGAAATGGTCTGTGGTCAAATTTAATGGTAGGTGGTCTTTCTTTCTACACATTGTAACATATATAAAGTTACAGAGCTTCATGCTTTATGTAATTATCTGTATCACTGAATGGAAAAGTAACTTGAGACATGCTAAACTACAGCAAAAACATCTGTACAATGTATCAATACATTGTTTTTATAGATGTGTACAACATAATCCAAAATGTGTGATCCACTAGGTGTTTAGTAAAAACAGCAAAGAATCATTAAAGTCTTTTTGTTTCATATTGTGTTCACAATAGTAGAGAAAACATCATTTTGCAGTTGAAAAGTTGAAAACTACACATGTGCCCCCTGGTGGACAAACCGTGCAATGTCGGCACTGTTTCTAAGTGCTGCAAACACATTGTTTGCACTTATTCAACAACACAAATTGACACCACTTGGGATTAAATGTATGTTTTGGGGCATTCAAACATACAAGGAGTTATGAGACATGCATGTGCAGTAAAAACATTATTCGTTTACATTTTGTTATTGTTGTGGTTCACCTTTGTGTGAGTTTTTCGGGGTTTTTTTGGAGAAAGTTAAGTGTCTTCATAATTGTTTCTGTATTTTTTCTTTCTTAGACACCGCAGCTACATTGCAGCAGAAGAAAGACCTTCCTACAGGGATATACCATATTCCCATGATGGTTACAGATCTGCAGGGCAGTGGTAGACGACAGTCGGTGGAAGTGAGGATCTGCCAGTGCCGGGCTGGAATCTGCTTGGCTCAGGATCGCTCCTCGTCATTAGGGCCACTGGCTTTACTGGCTATGCTGTTGCCTCTGGCCCTCCTCCTACTGCTCTGTGAGTCTCCCACTGCTATCTTCCTGCCAGCACAATAGTGTAGTCTACACTGTGTAGATAATAAAGCAAGGAGAAAAAACAAAAAAACCTAAAGCTGTTTTTGTGTTCAAGTATGTGGAAAAGTGCAGGAAGAGTGAGAGGTTATTGACTGTGGATTGAGAACTGAGCTTGATGCTCGGCCTTGTGATGCCTACCACTCAATATTACAAACAGTGCACCCCTTGTGCCCTCATTTCTAACACATTTGCTGTGTTTTTTTTTATTTCCATCAGGTTTACTCCTTGCATTTTTCTGTGTGACAAAGAGAGAGAAAATTAAGTTTGAGGACACAGGAGACAGTGGAGGAATCCTGCTCAAATCAAACACAGAGGCCCCAGGGGACGAAGTGGTAAGGACGTTATAATGAAAGCATTGCCTGGGCTTACGGTCCTTATTAAGAAACCATAGTTTTATCTCCTTCTTCATTTATTTGTTTGCAGCTTGATTGCTTATTCTCTGGTTGACTTTTACAGGATTCAAATTTCATGAACATTCCTCTCGGGGTTGAACCGGGAGCGAAGGGCTCTGTGCTGAATGTGGCGTGGCCGGGGAACAAGAGCTCCAGCACGATGGGAGGCCAAAGCATACGGGAGGAGAACGGCATGTACAAGGCCGGTATCTCCACAACTAACATGCAGGAGTTCTTATCCACCCAGTATGACGGCCAGTTTGACAGCCAGTACGATGCTCAGTATGGGAGCCAGTTTGTCGGGACCGGTATAAACTTCGACAACAGACAGCTGATCCAGGACTCAGCTTTTCTCCACACCTGGCAAACAAATGGACGCTACCTACACCAGGTAATTTTGTTTTGTAATTACAGATTTTTTAAATTTATACAAGACATCAGAAAAGAGTTAGCTCAAAAAGAGAGAGAGAGATGCGAACACCTTTCATTCTCTGAGGTTTAATAACGTCTCTGTTATCTTTTGAAACGTAGGTAACTCTCATGTGTAATATAATCTTGTTCTCTAAGCCGTGATAGTATCCTCTGTAAACTTTAATATTCTCAACTTCTTGGTGAGAAATATTGTTTTTCTAACTTACTGGTGAGTTGTTTGTTCGCTGTGTAATATCTGAGTGACACTTGTATCTTGTATCATCACACGGCGCCGTATCTCCCCCTCCCATCGTCCAGACTTAATAACACACTTCCTCTCCCACTTTTTCTTTTTTCGTTTGCTCTTACAGAAGCTGGGCTACATGGGAAATGAGGCAGACGAGCGGTACGCCGACGACATCATCCATGCGTACGGGTTCGAGGGTCAGGGCTCTGCAGCCGGATCCGTGGGGTGCTGCAGCGACTTCGGCGACAACGACAACCTGGACTTCGTGAACACGCTCGGACCAAAGTTCAAAACTCTTGCAGATGTGTGCACCAAGACATGAACAATGGCGCTCCACAGTAATAGTGTTTACTCTTCGCTGTACAGGATGTTAGAGGCCCGGGGTCTGAATGCTTTGTTATGCCCCTGAACATGAATGAGACAAAGAACAAGCAGGTGGTGTGTCAGTGTTTGTTTGTGCACTGCTCTGCTATAGCTTTTTAAATTGTTTTTTTTTTTTATTGTTTTATTTCTTTGCTGCTTTTTTGGTAAAAGTCTTTTGCACTGAAACTATTACATCTGAAAGGATGCAGATGCAGTCAGTTGTACATACTTTGTTTATTACTATGTATTAACATGCCTTTAGAGTCTTGGTTTTGCAGGTTAATAAAGGTTTTTGTTTTGATATTCGAAGTGAAGGGGTGTGGGGTTTTTGGTTTTTAATAATTCACAGTAAATAAGACATTTGTGGCTGATTTTCAATGTCTGTTCAATTTCATAGTTTTTCAAAAAATTAAAAAAGACAATTACACAACTGTCATTTTAAATATTTCACATGACAATATTTCATTCAAAATTAAATACCTATCAGTTTTAAACAATAACACTGATTGTCTTCCCTGGTTTCACAGTAATTGTCTTTGTAAACACATTCCAGAGGTTCGGACCGTCGACAGGGCGTAGCTGCAGTCCTCTCTCAACGAGGCTATTGCAAAATTGTGACAGTAATCCTGTGAAAGTCAGCACAAGGGCGTGAACGGGAGGGGTGAGGTGTTACTCACAGTGCCTGCAACCGTCTGAGTACACAGGACTGTCCGCGTATAAGAAAAGCTACACGGTTCCCAAATTTTGCGTCATGTTCCCATGTGTGTGTATTATTGAAGTTTCACAGTTTAATTTAAAAGATAATTTCAAAAACAGTTGAACCTGCATGAAGTTAACTCTTTAAGCTGCAAACGTCTTCCTGTTACAGCAGGTTTAAAAAAAAAATGTTGCAAAATGAGAAATAAAATAAAAAAAAAGAAACTTCCTTGTTCTGTTTTCACTTTGCAGGAATGCACAACTGAATTTTGGAGCAGTCTTTGTGTGCACAGTGTGTACTCTGGTGAATGATTTACAAGGTGTGGCACATCTTACCAAGTGTGTACTGTACTGTGTGTTAGGCTGGTGAATGATTTACTAGGTGTGGCACTCTGAGCTTGCACAATGCGAAGGGCACAACAACGCTACAACACAGCCCAACTCCTCAACTCCCAGATGTAATCGTTCCTCCGGTCTTCTGCAGATCCAGTTGGTGCGCTTGTGATCGCACCTTCTCTGTAATTATCCGGTCCTCTCTGTGCCAAACAGCAAATACGGCAAATACCTGTTGCCACAAATTTTAACGGCGCAATAATTGTGGTGTACTTTTAAATTCACAGGTTCCCATCAAATTAACTTTTAATGTATAAATACCGTATTTCCCGGACTATAAGCCCCTACTTTTTTCCGACGCTTTGAACCCTGCGGCTTAAACACCGGTGTGGCTCATGTATCTGCGGCACGAAGCTCGTTAGCTTTTTACAAGCTAGCAAGCTCTGTGCCGCCGATACATTTAGCCTCGTCACATCAGACCCGGTCAGAGTGGACCACATGACACTGTTCGAATAAATTCAATAGCGGCTCATAGACAGGTGCGCTCAATAGTCCAGAAAATATGGTATATAAATTGAATGCCGTTTCTGGATGTTTTGAAGCTAGCAGTTTTACATTTCAACGTCACGTTAGTTTTCTAGAGCCAGAAGTGACCATATTTGGATATGAAAAGAGGAGTGAGGGGGCGGGTCTGACAGTTCAACCTAATCCCGCCTCTTCCTCTAATGATGAAATGGTTTTCAGATGGACCACAAATTAGTATCCAAATGACTTATGGAAAACATTTATTAATGATTGAGAATGAAAATGTTTTAATTGAAGTCAATCAGAGCCACCATCTAGTGGTCATCTGTGGCATTGCACTTCTCTTTTGAGACCTGGCTGCTTTGTTCATTTGTATTTACAGCCTTTGATGGATCCCTAAGAAAATATTATACATTGTAGTATGACCATAAAATTCAGACAATATTGTAATTACAAAATGATTCTTCCTCCTGCTCTTACAGATAATTATTATTATTGTTATTATTTCATTTCAGCAGTTTTCAGTTGCCTTTGTGTTTGTATTTTCTATCTTATAATTCCACTTTTCAAAAACAGGTTTTTGTCTGTCTGTCAAAGCAAAATATTTCATGTTTTCTCTGACTCTATTAATATGCTAATTAATTTTTTTTTTCAAAATGAACACATTGGATCCGAACGCAGTTGATGGCAATCAACATAATACTGCTTACAATGCAGAAAATACCATACTTGAGCAAACACCATTACATTTATATTTTAAGAACAACAATACGGATGTTGTGTATTTGTTTGCAAAATAATTCAGAACTAATGTGTTTGAAAAAGCCATATTTATTGCTTTATTCATGTGAATGATGTTCGAGCTGCTTTTTTGTAGAACTGCAGCGAAAAAACATCCGTAAGATCACAGGTACACATCAAAAGGAGGAGGAGGAGGAGGAGGAGTTGGAGGTGTAGAAGAAAACTGCATGATGCTTCTTTTTATTCTAAATTCTCTGGATCGATGTTTAAGGAGAACTCGTCTGCTTTGGGAGCGAGCAAACTTTGAGGAGGCAAAATGTGCCAAGATCCACAAAATCTGAATAAAAAGATCATGAGTGCTACCAGAGCTGCTCCTTGTAAGTGGAGTGAAACAAGAAGCCCTCCTCAGTAATGGGTCGGGAAAGGAGGGGAGGGGGTTTTAACGTTTGGACGAGCGGGACGTGAAGTGAAAGGGCAGGCCTCCTCAGCGGTCGGCATAAATACTGCCGTCACCACTGGGAAATGCTCCATTTGTTTAATGTGCCATTTCCGAAGTGGAACCCTTGTAATCCTACAGACATGGCAACCTCACCGTGCATACCGCCCCTCTGGAATTTGATCAGAGCTAAAACTGTTTACCAATGTTTGCAGCCTGACATTTATTGAAAGTGGCCTTTAGTAAAAGTCATAGCTAAAGCGTGAAGAGGTTTTCTGATGAGCCTGTGAAGTTTCTCCGTCGTCCCGGCCAATAAGACAGCTGGTGTGTTCATAGAGCAATATATCAGTGACATCGGCGAAGAAACAGACGCCCTCTGAGGACTCAACTTTCAAACACTTATAGCGGTTTTTACTCTTGACATGTGCAAATCAGCAGCACAGCAAATTTAGAATCAGCCGGGGGTTTAAGACGAGACAATTTCAGACAATTACAAGCGCTTGAGGGAAATTTATGTGCACGACCCTTTGGCTAATGGCCTTATGCAGCATTCATGTCATGTTGGAGTTGTCGTAATTATGAGTTTCCAGTTTCTGAATAGCTTTCACACAAACTTTCAAAGTCATAATTACAACTGGGAGACTTGGACGACTGACATGAGACTTCTAGATTCAGCACAAACCTCCGCCAAGGCATTATTCAGCTGTACTGTTGCTGTAGACTGAGGCTGATCTCGTATCCTGATACAGCAACACTATCCAGGTAAAACATGATACAACACAGCTTTATTTCTTTCATTTTTTGCCTGCCTGTGTATGTATAAAAAAAGGAGTACATTTGTAAAGCGCTTTTTTGACCTTAGCTAGGTCTCAAAAGGCTTTACAAGGCATCTCATTCACCCATTCACACACACCAATAGCTACAGAGATGCCATGCAAGGTGCTAGCTACCACTGGGAGCAACTTAGGGTTCAGTGTCTTACTCAAGGACACTTCAGGGGGAGTTGGGGATCGAACCCATAATCTTACGATTTGTAGAAGACCCGCTCTAGCATCAACATTCAGGTTTGGAGACCTGCGCTCATTCGACTGAGCTAATTGTTTCCTTTTGAAGTGAAAATCTTGAAATTTATGTGATATGTGACCATCCTGTCAATAAAGGCAAGAACATCGCTGCTAAATCTCACAGAAGCTGTTTGCATTTGGGTAAATTTGCATAAATAAATAAACACAAGCAGGTGGACTGTAGCGGTCTGTTCCCTCTGGGTGTATGGATTACGTGGTCCAAACTGGCAAAAGGCGACCAAAATGGTAAATGGAGAACATTTATATAGCGCTTTCATGACCTAAGCTAGGTCCCAAAGTGCTTTACAAGGCAACTCATTCACCCATTCACACACACCAATGGCTACTGAGCTGCCATGCAAGGCACTAGCCACCATTGGGAGCAACTTAGGGTACAGTGTCTTGCCCAAGAACACTGACATGTGGACAGGAGGAGCTGGGGATCAAACCCACAACCTTATGACTCACAGACGACCCGCTCTACCATCTGAGCTCTAATCTGAGAATGAGCTGAGACACATCTGGACCGTATCACATGTCCGATACATATCTGATCTCTTCCATGTTCCAGATCACATGTTCTGGGAATCATAGATAGAACAAATCAGTCTCCACAGGTACAGCTGTAAGCACTGATGGTCTGTTGTTGCTCCAGGTGTGGGTCAGGACGCACATCCCCAGGTTGAGAGCGTTAGTGTAGAGTTTACTCATTTCAAAAGAACAAAACTGTAAAATAATGATCAAATGTAATATGAGTGATAAAAAGTTTCTCCTGGATGTTTGTAGATTTTACCCATGAACAAATGTGAGATTGGTGAAGTACCCTGTGAGTGGGGTTTGGGAACAAATTTGTTCTTCCAAAATGAAGCCCGTCGTCGATTAGGATTTTTTGGTTTGAGAATTAAACATGCGCCGGGTCAAACTGACCTGGACCATTATCATTGGACCTCCCATGTTTTTATAAGAGGAGCCAGCAGAGACAATCAGACTGCAGGAATTAGACAAATGTATTCAGATAGGCTCATGCAGCCTGAATGAGTCTGACTGAGTAGCACAGAGTTAAACCTGAAAATGTGGGAAACACTGAGCGGCGCCGACACCGGAGCTCCTCCATGTAGCAGATGCGTCTCGTTGGCGTGTGAACGTGGTTTTATGGGCCACTGTCTTCCATCTATTGCTCACATGACATTTGGGAATCTCGCTGTCAAGAACAAGTTAACTTTGATTTCATCTGCTGCTTGTGGGAAGGAAAAAAAAGAAGAAAAAAAACGGCGTGTTGTTCCTGTCGCCGTGCCGTTGCCTTAAGTACCCCAGACAGACACAAGAGTGAGCGTGACATCTCTGCTGTGTATGCCACCGTCTGCTTGAAAAGACCCCGAGGCCACGAGATGAAGAGTCAGCAGAAGTTTGGGCAACGTGGGGAAAGTCATGACTACTCGTGGTCCGTGATTCGACATCATAACCAGGACGGCGTGACTCGGCTACTATTTTTCATCTGGTAATTTTATTTTCAACAGGATGACTCAGAGGTTCCCTCGCTAGCAAGGATCAAAATGTAACCCCTCCATGCTTGATGGAAAGCTGAGGAAAATGATATTTTTGTCCTTCTTTCTGCCTCGAGGCCTCATGTTTTTACTTTTAAAAGAGGTACACTTTAAGCTCTATGCATAATTTGTAATTAAAGTGAGATAAAAAATCTTTTTATTCATGAACAACTGATTGATTGATAGCCCCTTATAAACACAGAAGAACTTTGTTGTAATCTTTTATTCCAACACAAGGAAAAATAAGCATCTGCAATTCACTTCAATGTGGATACACCCTTAGGGTATAAATTACACTGCCCACTGATGATCAGAGAGATTATCCAGTATGTTACAAATTTGGGGTTTGAAGGTAATTACTGCAGTATTTGTAGTACCTGACTGGATTTCACTGAAATCAGTAAAAACACTAGAAAATACCGGAGAGCACAAACCTCCGCCAAGGTGCGCGTTATGTATAATTGCTGTATTTGATCTACAATTAAATCTGATCTCCACCATATTGGTTCAGATTATAGACATCATCATCCTGTGTGTGTAGAGCAGTGGTCTCCAACATGTTGCCCACGGGCACCTGGTAGCCTCCAAGGAGCCTATTGGTTGCCCTCTACCTGTCCGCCAGTTTGGACCGTGGGCCGCATAATCCATACACCTAGACGAAACAATCCACAGGTTTGTGTTTATATATTAATGAAATTCACCTGAATGCCAGCGGCTACTGCGAGATTTAGCAGCGATGTTCTTGCTCGTGACCTTTGTTGAAAAGATGGTTGGACGTATAAGATATATTTCAAGATTTTCTATTCTGGAGCTAACAATTAACTCAGTTGGATGAGCACGGTCTCCCAACCTAAAGGTTGCTGGTTTGAGTTCCACATTGGTGCCTTGCTAATAAAGCCTTAGTCTTATTCTTTATACGAGTTGTTGGACGTGGGAATGGGGAGCAACATTTTTAATATTTATTGTCTACGGCTGTGGCTCAGGTGGTAGAGCGGGTCGCCTGTGAATCATAAGGTCATGGGTTTGATCCCCGGCTCCTCCTGTCCACATGTTGAAGTGTCCTTGGGCAAGAACTGAACCCTAAATTGTTCTTAATGGTGGCTAGTGCCATTGGTAGCCATTGGTGTGTGAATGGGTGAATGAGTTGCCTTGTAAAGCACTTTGGTACCTAGCTAAGGTCATAAGAGTGGTATATAAATGTACTCCATTTACCATTCTACACATAATTTAATGATTAAGAGACAGAAAAGTTTTGGTGTTTTTTGGTGCTCTCCAGATTATTTGTTGTTTCAGGTAGCTCTCTGTGTCAAAAAAGTTGGAGATCGCTGGTGTCGAGATTTTCACGAAGATCTACTAAGACGCGACAAAGATGTTAATTTATGAAACCTGTTATAGGAGATCGGGATTTTCTGGGATTTTGGGGATTTTTTCCAGACATGATCGCACTACCTCTGATCTTACCCAAATTATAACTATGTATTCTCTGTAATATCTTCAGAAATAAATCATCAAGATTGTTGAGTAGTCTTTTCCATGACGTTAACCAACGCAGGTGAAAACATAAAAATACCTGAAGACTTTATTAAGACCAGCTTCAAGAATCTGTACCATTCCACTTCTGCCTTAATAGATATTTGATAAAGCACTAAAGGGCAATTATTGACATCCTTCTGCTCTGTAAAGACTCAGAAACTAAACCAAAATATTTTAATTACAAATGCCAGAAGTACATTTTTTTGTCGCTAGCATCCTGGAAAAAAAAGCCACTTCATATTGTGAACCTCTGCAACGCTGCGAGGCCTCTGTGAATATTTTTAACAAACATCAGCTGAGTGCTACAGATGTCTCCGCAGCATCGAGACGAAACACAATGAAGATATTACAAATGTGATCCATCAATCCCAACGAACAATTTCTCAGTGGATCCGTCCGGTTGTGCTTTGATATCGATGTAACTATTAATTCATCCCGTCAGAGGGTGAAAGTCCAGCCACTCGCCGTCATTCGCACACACACTAAACCTTTGTGGATTCAGATGAGGTGTGTTTACTTATTCATGCCGTTTTGTCAGTATGGAGGTCAAACAAAAGCAGAGGCTCACACTATGTTTATCATCCATTATTAATGCTTAGTGCAAGTACTGTAAAAAAAAAAACCCAAAAACCCACCTTTTCTCTATTTAATTCCCGTTGACCTTGCCTCACTCAATGTTGTGCCATAGATTTGTGTAAATATATTTTTTCCTATACCTGAAGCTGTTGTGTGAAGCAGCTGATTTGTGTGTGTGGGTGGGGGAGTGGAGCAAATACATACTGTAAATAGATCTCTGCAGTGAGAGGAAGAGATCAAGAGTTGTGAGACCGAACTCAGAGTCTTTTGGATACATCCTGGTCTTTTGGTCTGGTGTGGGGTTTTTTTTTCCCATTTTTTTATTAAATGCATTAAATCCTGTCAGTGTTAATATCCGCAGAGAGATTACACAGAGAGATTTCCAACCTCAAGACAGAAACTTTTAACCCTGATTTGGGAAACAAAAGATTTTAATTTCCACGTAATAACATCGGGAGTGTTTGGCGAAAAACTCACAAGTAAAGGCTTTTAATTTGGCTTCACATATACGCTTAATGTCATGTAAATGATGTACTTTAAATGATGGGATGCCATGTAAAGTGGTCCTGATCATCTGCGGGAAAATAAAAAGCGACACAAACGATCCCACGGTGCATTTACGCAGCTGCCTCACAGTCCACAGCTAATTATCATGAAAGCTTAGCAAGCGTCGCCCGCTTCCTGTCTACAGTATATTATATCTGCGTGTGCTGACGCCCGGCTCTTGAACAAGTGTATGACACATGCACTGCATCATACTGAGCTCCCCCCCCACCCCCTCCCCTCTCCACATGTAACATTGTTAGATGTGTGGAAAAATACTGGAAATCAGGTAAAGCTTCTGGCAGCAGAGGAGGATATTTCAGAGCAGCAGCAGCAGCAGCAGCAGCTTACAGACAGTGTATCAGCTCACAGTCAATATAGATAATGTCACTTTTGTTTTCTCATTTGTAAGGACCCTCGGTTTTCCTGCTGCAGGCTTTTGTGTGCATGTAATTGATTTTTTTTTTTTTCCCTGACACAGAAAGTGTCAAGGACAGTGCAAAAGCAGAAACAACAAATAACTGTTGCTTCATGGGCTGAGGTTTTTATTTCCACATTTTAGTACTTTAGATCATTCATAGAGCCACAACAAAACCATTAACGTGCCAATTTTTGCACTTTCTTATGATATCAAATGAA
>OOFC01044895.1:0-10801 GCA_900323345.1 Pseudochromis fuscus | reverse complement strand
TCTCCCCTTTCCCTCTTGTTTCTTTCCTCCTTCCTCCCTGGTTCTCTCTCTCTGTCTCAGTGTTTGTATAGGCCCACTGAGGTCGCCACAGGGGAGCTTTACAGACAGGTAACGACTGTGCCTTTCTTTCCCCTGACAAACACAGGGGAAGTGGAGGCGAGAATGAAGCTGTGGTTGGTAAATTCAACTGATATTTTCTGTTGTTATGTCCTCACAAGAGTTCAGTGTGATCCGGACTATTTCAAGAATCTCTATTTAAAGTTCAGCAAATCTGAAATAGGCTCAGTAATAAATGTACAATAGGACTATTAACTAAATATGCTACTCTGTGGTGGTTTGGAGAAGTCACGCACAACTTTACACGCAGCTTGGCGTCATTCATAAAATAGAAGTTACCAGTAATTTGAATTATGAGCATCAGCTAGGCTGTGGCAAAACAAACCAATACAAAATCAGATGACCCTCATTTATGCTAACAGTTAGCAGGGTCTATCTGTCCTACAAATTTGAATATTGACTATTTAGGACATCTTCCGTATCTAGAAATGGCACAAAAATCAACAATACTTCTAATACTTGGCTTGGCTAATCCAAAACCATACATAGTTACAGATACAGATGTGTGTGTGTTTGTTTGTTGTATTGATGAAACTAAAGTCATTACAGTCCTGTCTGCAATGGTCTGATGTGGCAAAGGGAGCATGCAATCATCAGAGGAAATCACATGTCAAAAAACAAACGCAAAACACACTTTTCTGCACTCACGCACACACACAGATGTTGGGGGAGGAGGGTTTTCAAGAAATATCGCCGTTGGCTTCCCTGCGATAAACCACATTTGGCTGCTAAACAGATGCTCCAACTTATTTTAGCTCCATCTTAATGGGGTCTGAACACACTCACACAGTGTAACACAGTACACACACATACATACAGGCAAACACATTCGGATCTCATCCTGATAAAATGGACACTAGTGGAAGCTAATGGCTAAGTTGCTAAATTAAACAGTTTGTTTTAACTAAATTATTCATACATAGAAATACATGAAGAGGAACAATAACATTTTCCTGTGTGTGTGTATTTCTGTACATCCCGCACACAACCAGAGAGCTGCTAAATGTCTTCGTATCCAATTTGTCCTTTACACGAAAACTCACACAAAAGTGCACAAATCCGCTTGACGCAATCACAGTACCGCACACTTCTGGGCCAATGACCGATCCCAGTGTTACCATAGCAACGTAGCATCAGCAACATGCATGCGAGTGTGTGCACAAACACACAACACAAACACACACACACACACAACGGACCCATCGTGCAGGATCCATGAAGCTGTGACTCCATCACATAACAGATCAACTTCTAATATTTCCCTCAATATGGTGCATTTTCATTTTAACTATCTTATTCCTATTAACCCTATTGGAAGTGGCATCATGAAAATTTAATGAGATAGATGATAAGTTATAAGCAGAATGTGTGTGTATGTGTGTATGTGTGTGTGTGTGTGTGTGTGTGTGTGTGTGTGTGTGTGTGTGTGTGTGTGCATGCGAGATATGTGTGACTGTGTTTAATTCCACTTTGCAAAGAGGAGCACTTGATTGGAGGAGGTCTTTACGAGCCGGAGGAGAGGAGTGTAATTTCCTCCCGGCCTCCGCCAGTTCCGCTGAAATAACAGAGCAGAGGAAGCCCAGCTCTCCCAGGAGGACACACACACACACACGCACACACACAAAGACACAAATACAAAGTAACCCTGAACATATGTGCAGACAAAAACACAAATACACTGAGCTAAGAATAAACTTCAACAAGCAGACTCGGACTTGAGTATTATATCGATTACATGACAAAGATGCTTTTCCATACGTTCCCACACACAATTGCAATACCAGCCAGAGCTCATTATCACATAATAGAAGGAATAATAGAAATGTAACACACCTCCACTGTAGTTATCAATCATAAACTGTTTCCGTTTCACAGCACGGATAAATAACCTTATCAACATTTTGAAACTCTAAACTGCAGACAGTAACATCAGTTCAGTTAGCGTTGTGTCGTCATGAACAGCTTGTGCCCGAACACACACAGCAATTTAACTTCCATGATTTCCGTGCAGGCAGGTGAAACATCTTCCCACCAGCTGCTGT
The DNA here is from genome assembly GCA_900323345.1 of Pseudochromis fuscus. Classification (NCBI taxonomy): domain Eukaryota; kingdom Metazoa; phylum Chordata; class Actinopteri; family Pseudochromidae; genus Pseudochromis; species Pseudochromis fuscus. The sequence continues at coordinate 8,642 of OOFC01044895.1, read as the reverse complement.
GCTTTTTTTTTATGATTGCTTGCCTCACGCCTATAGCGAAACAAGATCACTCAAAGTTCAGCCGTCAAACTTTCAAAATCGGTATGAGGTAATTTGTGTCAGTAGGCAGGCGTATACTGTGTGTGTGTGTCTGTGTGTGTGTGTGTGTGTGTGAGGCTGAGTGAGAGAGAGAGCTCATCAGTGAGGGAGTGCTGGCTGCCATGCCCTGAGGGGAGTCAGTGGGGAGAAAGGGAGACGCCAGTACAGGCCATACAAGTCCCGCTGTCTTCCCTCCTCCGCCTAACCCTCACTGCCTCGCATGGAACTGCCAACATACTTAGCCTCTGTGTCGATGTGCGTGTGTGTGTGTATGTGGTGTGTGTGTGTGCGTGTCACGGTGGTATTCACTTGGTGGGTTAGACTTTGGGCTTCACGACCAGACAAGGAAAGGGAGAGAGGGGAGAAAAGGCTACAACAACAACCTTAAGGTTCTCATATCTCTGCTTACGTCAATAACAAAGTTTTCTCCGTCACAGCTGTAATTGAAGTGGAACTGTACAAGCCGCAGCAAGCCAAAAGCCAATCACTCTGATATCTGTAATGAGCCTAAACATAAGCAAACACGCTTAGATTCTCAAATCCTTCAGTCAAAAAATAAATAAATAAATAAATAAATAAGACATGAGCGTTCCTACTGGCTGTTTTTCCTGCCCCCAACCTCCCTCGGGTAATTTGTTTTGGCCCAAATCTGTGTGTTAGGGTGCAGGTCTTCATTCTTGGCTGTAAAAAATGTCACCAGTTTACCTGTATCACTCAAACACCTCCGGCTTATCAAAACCGCCTTTGCCTTGCGTGCCTCGCACACAATAATCAGCAGTAGCCACGCTCAGTAGCTCGCTAAGCCTCTTACACCCTTCCCTCAAGATTAGTGCTTGGGAGCGACGACAGATGCGCTCTGTGGTGATAAAAACACACACACACACACGCAGAGACACACACACTCACGCTCACAACCCACTGCACCTGTGTGAACAGATTTGGCGGCAGTGAGCCGGCAGTGTGCTTGCTCAAAGCTGACACATACACACACACACACAGACATTAAAACACACACACACACACACACAGTGGTGATGCCATAATCGTGACACACCTGCAAGGCCTCGAGGTTTGGCATTGTGCCCCTGGCCGAGCCCCGAGGGAAGCACTAGGCAAACAAAAGTTCAACAGCCAGGTGAGGAAGCGGTGAGTCGGTGAGACACAAAAGTCTGACCAACGATACCCAATGTCAAGCCGCCATCGTGGGCAGCGCCATGCCGCTGAATAAAAGGCCGTTTGATACGCCGCATCTGTGAAAGGCTGAAAGTGGATTTGATATTCATGCTGAGAAAAATTACCATCAAAAGATGACACGCGTGCCTGTAGGGTTTTCACCATCAAGGTTACAAAGACCGTGCTTCAATACACACACTCTCACACACTCTCACACTAGTAAAAGTCGAGCTGGGTGGCAAAACAGAAATACCACAATAAAATAAGAGTTTAAATGTCTAAACTGAATCTAAAATAAAGGATGTGAGGAAAAATATGATAAACAAAACAGACTGTGCTGACCTTTGAAGACAATTTATAATTTGTGACTCTAGGTTGTATAAATAAAAATTGCATCAATCAATATTTTGACTAACAAAAAAACGATTAGCTACATAAACATTTGTAACTGCTCGACTGTAAAAGACAAAAACTAGTTAATTTAACACCAGTCATCACGTTTATACAAGTTTATCTCCCAGATCTGACTTGATGCACTGTGTCACAACCTTCACCACGAACAGGTTAATTCTCGACCACCACACACAACAACAAGCTTTTAACCCTACACATTACCTTCACAGTAGCTGTCTCCAAGTCAGATATAAACTTTATTTCCTAAATGAGTCCTCTGGCTAACATGTGGACACAAGAAGAACAGAAAGACAATGCAGCAGTAACATCACTATGAGAGAAAGTTAAATATTCTTACCACTGGAGATGAAATTCGACAACCAGGACAATCACAGATAGGAGGGTGCACCTGTAAGATTCCTTTGGACATAAGAGTCTTGAGACTTTTTCCTAGAAACAAACAAAATAAACAATACAAGAGAGGAACTTTTAGTGAACATGTACCAACCACATACAAACTCATGTCCTCCGCGCATGTCATCAACTTGCTTAAAAATGAGCATTTGTCTTCAGCTCATCATCTCAGGACTTAAATATGTCAAAGTCAAATCTTGTTAAAAATGAATCTAATAAACACAACTGAAGGAGTCAGTACCTGCAGACAAACTCGACTTCCCTCTCTATAATTTAGCAGTTAAGATTAATTGTACCCACAGTCCAGTGTGGACAGCCACAGAGACAGAAGCATAATGTCCTCTGTCTATAGGAATCGGTATATTAAACTATTAGGCTATCATTTTTGACCTGGGGGCGACACCCTCCCCCCAACACATCTTAACGCGTGTCAGTTCTGCCTGAGTAACCTTGGACGTGCGTGAGTGTGTGTGGTGAGAGGGCGCGCGCATCGTGCGTAATTATTGCATAAAAGTACTGTGCTATAAAGGTCAGCATACAAAAAATTACCGGAAAAACATCACCACTGATCAGATGGTTCTTCCCGAAATATCTAACCAAGAACTGCACGATTAATCCGTAACAGCAGCTATGCTTTTAAATATTTAGCTGAAAATATGAAATATTGCAAAATAATCGCATTAAATATTGACTGTGATGCTAAGTGGCCAGAAAAAGTCTCTTCGAGCCTGACATGCAATGCGTAAAAGTGAAAACACCCATGCACAAGTGCAGCTGCACTTCACGAATCGATTCATGTCATAATGTTGAAAAAATATATGTGAGCTGTCACACTTCTGATTATCTATGTCTAAACTTTTCACCTCAGTCCATTGCAGCCAACTCCAGGTGCCCGGTTTGGTGTATGATCGCAGCCCAAACTCTATGTCAAAGGCTCGGAGGGTATGTGGAGGATATGCGCTTTTTCTCATCTGTCTCCTTACGCACTGACTGCTGTAACCCTTTCACGCCAAAACTCAGCACCAAACCACGAGACTCAAGTTAGCTACCACAATAAGCGGCGTCTATAAAGCTTTTAATTAATGGTAAAGTGTCCTCCTCTGCCCACGAACACTGGAGGAAAGTGAGGATTCCTCTTACCTTTGTGTCTAATACTCCGTTTCCAATCTTTGGCAGTCTCACGTCCACTGACAAACTGGAACTCGTTGGGGGTGAGCCACTCGCCCCTGTATTTAATTGAGGGTCCCTTACTACCTTGACACAGTTTATTGATATAAAGCAAAGCCTTGTTTTCCCCGCACTCCACCTCGATGCACGGCTCTCCGTTGTCGAAAAAGGGCTGAAAGTCGGGGATGGAGGAGAACCTCTCTAGCATTAAGTCGTCCGTGTGATGGTGGAGGTGCTGGTGATGCAGCGCCGAGTCGTGGAGCCCCAAGTACGCGCGGTGATGGGCGAAAATGTGGTCGTAGGGCGGCGGATGCGGGGTCACTACGGGCATAGCGGTGGCATTTAAAGGGGCCAGGTATTCGGACTGGTTGAACGCAGTCAATGCCATATCGTCTCCATCCAGCCTCTCCTTTTTGATGGCAGGCATGTTAGTGGGAGCCGAGCGCCGGTAACAAGTGAAAAGCTGCTCGCCCGATCCAACTTGAGCGTCCTCTTCGTCTGTGAGTTGGGCTGACCCAGACTTGGAGACGCGCCGCTTGGTTTTACGCAGAGTCCCCGTGTCGCCGTGAGACAGCGGTCTGGTGAAGTTGCCGGATAGATTCCCATTCAGTAGTTTCCAGCTCGCAGCGGCAGCAGCGCTCTCCGCCAGCCTCACAGCTCCTACCTCCCACATTTAATCACACTCGCTCTGTTAATACCTGACATGCTGGGCAGCCCTGAGCCCCTCACATTATGTTACCTGCGGTAATCTTTACCAGTCGCAGCTGCACGTCGTATATCTTATTTCTTTGCCTCTGGGAACAATTTTTTTAAGTAAGATATTTTTTTAATATTCGCTGTCGAGAGGCACAATTTTGAATCTGAATCTGTACAGTCTTTACAAAAACAAAGCACACCGACTCTGTTATGGGGAGTTGTGGGAGTACATGTGGCCAAGATACAATTTCACAGCCAATGGAGATAATAAAAAAAGAAACTGATAACAGTGCGTTTCTGCTGTTACTTAAACCAGTCAACCATATGTCATTAATCAGAAACATGCGCCAAAAATATGAGGCTTAATATTCGCAGACTATTTGCGCAACGTTAAAACAGTTTAAAGTTTGGAAAGAGTTGTTAGTTTTTAACCCCTGTGTATGTCGCTGAAGTCACGCTGAAGTTCACAGACCCAGACCAAACAAGATTTGCACTCTCCGCCGCTTCTCAACTTGGCCCATTTAAACAGCGGAGGCTAGAGAGAGACGCGCGGAGGAGGGGGGACTGCGAGGGACGGCGCTGCGCAGCGTAAAATGGAGGAACCATGAGCAGGAGGAGGCGAACGGCGTCTTAAACCCAACTGGATCTAAAAGTCTGTCTAGTTTTAAAGTTTTTTATGATACCATGACGATCACCATCACATCATTTAAACGTTTATGATGAATTTCACACTAAAACGTGGCAGCTTGTCTTATTTGAAAGCTCCAAATCAGGCTTTTGCATTGTAAACCAAGCATATCTGCTTAGACACAATCACTTGATCACATAAAATCATCAGGGTTGTTTTTCTCAGAAATGTTTTTCCAGAATAATTCCAGGATATTTTCTCTGACATAAGGTTAGTGTGACCAATGGGAGTCTCATCCTAGTCTATGTGTGATATACCATGGAATAAAGTATGAAAAGTAAGAGAAAGCAAGCCATAATATAAACTACACTGTCATATAAAACTGTCATAGTATGGTACCTCGTAATGAAAATTCATAATGTATTATGTTAGAAATAGAGCATAAAAAAGTGAAATATGAGTAATTTTAAATATTTACCAAGACAACTCAGTAATTTTCAATGTTTCACTTGTTTCTCTCAGTTTCCACCAGTTTTCCAGGACTGTAAAGTACGTTAGACAGAAATCCTGGACATGTGGAAATAAGTTCACAGCCTTAAATCGGACCTTCACTTCTGAACATACACAAAGTTATGGCCGGCTGAACGGACGTCACAGGCCACCAGATCTGCCCATGACAGGCCACAGCCACAGGTCCACACACTGTGGGTGTGTTACGCTCTCCTTGTTCACCCGTCTATTTGTAATAGTCCACCTACAGTGACACCGTCCTGCCCTCTCCTGCCACACATAAACTACTCACCTGCTGCTGAGGCTTTTGTGAGCCATTGTTAAAACTGCTTGAATACTCGTGCAGAGCTGCCAGTGTTAAACCCTGTTTTTAACACGTTTCACATCAGGTTATTTTTAATATCACAACACCTGAAAAAGCTGTTAGGTTTTGGTTTTTGGGGGATTTACAAGTACAGCCAAGCTCTGTGAGACCTGTTAACCAAGTGCAAAGGATGTTAACTTATCAGACTTACACTTATTACTACAAAAACTAAAGCATTAAGAAATGGTAAAATGGTGAGACCAATTAAAAAATAAATACACTATAAGAAATTAAGTTTTTCTGTTGTTTGAAATTTGCCATAGAGATGTAAGCAGGAAATTCAGGGAGGGCGATGAGGTGTGACAAAGGTCCAGCTCGATGGAAGTCAAAACATCGACACTGTGGTTATGTGGTTTGAGCCTTAAGTTCAACCCACAATGTGTCTTATTAACCCATAAACAGCAACATACAGGCCGTTTTAGCTTGTATGCAACCTTCATTAAAGATAGTTTGTTGCTATAGTTACACCTTCAAACTAATCAGGACTTACTTTGTGTTTTATGACTAGTATTTGATTTCATTTTGGATTACAAGCAGGTGTAGATTCAGAACATTTCAACACAACTGATCACATGTGTAACTACTAATGCAAACTTGTTGCTCAGACTGGAGCTAAACCAAAGCCTGGAACCACATTTTCTGAAAGCACTTTCTCTCCACGCCGTCTGCAAGGCAGGTTTCCCTGAGCTCCTGGAGCTTGCGAGCAAGACCACATCTGACCCCCATCAGTGGAGAACCACCCAGGTGGATCCACCGCCGACACATGGAATAGCCATTCCAGCAGCAGAGGTGGGGTGCAAAGCGCTGTGTGTCAAGGGCTTATAAATCAGACCAAACTGCCTCTGACACACACAGGAAGGAGGCACGCCACACCGCAGGCGGAAGCGGTGCACGGGAAGGCCAGGGTCCACAGCCCGGCCAGGACCGGTGTAAAACCTCCAGCCAGGACCCGGCAGACAAACACAGGGCAGACATGCACGGAAAGCACATGGCTGATACCTCACCAAAGATGATGGTGGAGTGTAGATTGATATTTCCCCTTTTGGATGTTAGAAGCTGTGATGTCTGAGGGAAAAGTAAGGGAATTAGTGGGTTTGTGGATGAGGAAGAGGCCAAGAAAGAAAGAAAAAACCTGATCTGATGTCACTCATCCAAAAACTGCCCAATAATTATAAAGTGAACACAGCCAGAAAAATATAAAGTAAATAATGTCACTCCCCATGTGCTGGCGAGTGCACTGAACGGTAGCACTGACATAAATCATGAACCCTGACATTTATGTTTACAAAGCCGTTTCCAGGAAGCGGAACACTACATTTCAGATGAGAAGCTCTCGGATTCTCTTTTTATCAAACCAGCTTTCACCACATCGAAATGTCTCGATGGAAACCTCGCTGAACAGTGCGTTGGCGCTGGAGGTTGCACCATCGGGAGAGCCCTGGTGAAACTAGTCATAAAGGGGACACCCATGCCAACGCCCACTACCTGTCCCGGGTTGTGACTCATCCTCGGTGGCTCATCACGAAGGGGTTCCCCAAACTTGTACAGTGACGACACTCCAGCTTTCACATCTTCAAAAGGTTGGTTTGGTGTTAAATGAGCAAATGTTTCCAACAGCGCTTTGTATTTCATGAAAAATACTCGATAAGACGGGGAAGCCTCGCTTAAACTTTCTACCTCAGTCAACCTTTTCTAACTTCTTGAGTATAGAGTTGAAACAAATACCACAGAAAAATGCTCACCTCCTCCTACACTCCATGAATTTACAATGAAAAAGGAAATCCCAATGTCAACACATAACTATAATTACAGTAAACAGGTATCTTGCTATGTCAATAGCCAGGTACCTTTGGGTATATTTTTTGCTTTTGTGTTCTCACACAGCACAGTTTTAATTTTCGTCAAATACTTTCATTATATTTTGGGCAAATTTCAAGCACAGGATAATTGTATTTGTGCATTAGATTTGTAATACTTTGATTAATTTAAATATAATATGACTTCAATAAAGATATAATACTTCCTACTGGGATGATCTGAAAGGATTTACTTTCATGATGCCACAGTTTATATATCATCCTGACATATGTGAACAGCCTCCACAGACTGGTTTCAGATCACTCATTCTAGTTAAGTAACAATGACGAGAAGCATATACTCAAAATGCAAAATACTGGTGGAGATGTTGGTGTCTCCTCATCTTACTGTGTCTGTCTGTGTTGCTGAATGCTTGCTGGACTGTGATTAATCTGGTGAGTCTACAACACCAAACCCCAACTTTTTCATTCCCAGGGTCTACATTTTAAATGGGGGTATTTGCTAATTTAATGACCAGAATATCCACAGATACATTAAATCATACAGATATGCTGCACTCCCACTGTATTTTCTTTGCTTTTTGTTGCAAATTCATGCCTGTATGGCTTTTATATGGTGATTTTTATGCTTGTATTGCTTTAAATATAGTGGACAACATTTAATCTGTCTATGAAAGTCTATAAAGCTCAGTAAAAATGACTCAATACAAATAATATCTGTTTAATATTTGCCTTTTTTAACATATTTGCCATTTTAGAGTTAAATTTTGCCATGTCACAGATTTTAAATGTTTAAATGTAACTCAATGTGAACTAGCACATGTAACCACAACACTAAGTTACATTTGCATGGATGGTTGTATAATGAATCAGCATTATTACTGATTAACTGTGATTACTTTTTCCAATAATCATTTGCCAATAAGTGTCAGTGCAGTGAATTCAAAGTTTCCCATCACAATTTCAAAGCTTACATTTGGAAAGCTTGAACTCGTGCATGTTTGGCACTGTCACTAATACAGTTTAAGATTATCAAAGTATTAAAGCTGTTTATTTGTTGTTGATCTACTGATCAATGAATTTTCAAAGGACTTCAATATTAACTGTAATATAAAAAGGAAAATGGCTTTTTTACGACTTCCAGTCCTATAGGGTTTCACTTAAAAAATAACAGGACATAAAACAGAGGACAGAATTTAATATATACACTAAAAGTTCACACCAGTTAACTCTTGGACTCACTGAGATCACTCCTCATCCTGCAAACCATAAAGACTGTTTACAGAAAACGTTGCTTGGCCGTGTAATAAAGCACAACTTCAGTCCGTCCTCAGAGTGTATTTCACGTCCATTCCTTCCCCTGATCGTGTGACGGGAACCCCCCTAACGCGGCCCCCGCCTC
>OOFC01044894.1:0-17010 GCA_900323345.1 Pseudochromis fuscus | reverse complement strand
GTTCAACAGTGTTGGTATTTATCTTGTAATGGTCATTTATACACTTCCTCATGTCATCCTCTGTCTGATACCAGCTGTGTGGACACCTTCACTTCTGATTGGCTAACATCAGGGAGAGTGACAGGAGGCGGAGCCTGACTTGTAGAAACAGTCTCTGCTGGAAACAAACAAAGTAACTTTGTAACTGGAAACTCCAACTGTCCAATCAGTGTGAAGATGTGTGAGTGTGAATCTGATCCAGGATCAGAAAGCAGACAGCAGCAACATTCAGCAGAGACACATCCCAGCAGGACGTCTGTGTTTGGGAAATGTTATGAACCCATTACAGCTGATTGTGGATCAGAACCTGGATTCAGGATTTTAATCACTAACTGGATGCAACATGTTTTCTGTGTATGTTCATATTAACTTTTGAGACTTTGGCTGTGTGTAGTATCAACACCACATATAGTGAAACTGCATTCAGAGCAGCAGCATCGGTCCTGTTTTGGGTTAATGCTCTAAAACCTGAGAAACCACCAGTTTGGTCTTTGTTTCTGTATCATCAGTAAAGCTGCAGGACATTAAAGCGAGATGCAGATGAATAACTAGAAGTATGTTTGTGGGGGGGTTGGTTAAAGAAGGATCTGCCTGGCTGTGACCGTGTCCCCACCTCCTTTAGTCCCTCCAGCTTCTCTCAGGACTGTTTTCAGCACTGCTCCCTCACACCCTGCTGCAGCCTCTTGAGTTTGGTCTCTGATGGACCTGTATTCCCAGCTCAGGTCCCAGTGAGAGCAGCAGAGCAGCAGCTGCTCACCTGTGGAGGAAGCAGGGCTGATCAGTCAGGAGCAGGATGGGAAACACAGACTCACCAGGGAGCAGCTCTGGACACATCTCCTGCTGCTCTCCTCACGCTGCGTCTCTCTGACTTTGTCCTACATTCACCATCTGTTTCCATCCACTGGATATTCTTAGGTCCACACCATCACCATCACTCACTCTCTGGAGGTGTGACTGGACTCCCTCTGTCTGAAGGACTGAACCCACTTTTCCCTGTGGTGGGATCACAGCTTCGACCTGCCCTCTGTCCTGAAGTCCAGGCTTCACTTGTAATCTGAATCTGACCTTCTCCTCCACATCCTCGCTCTGTCAGCCGCACGCTTTGCAGCATCTTGTATGTGCGAAGTGAGTGGTCGCTGCCAACAAGCTGGACACTCGATGACCTAATCAGTGAATCACTGCTAATGATGGTCATTTGGTGTAAATTCTACATCTGAAGTCTTTCTCTTAAACAATCATTTAAACAGTTTAAACGATGTCGTCTGTGAGTCTGTAAGTGCATCATGATGTTTGAAGGTAGCGCATTATTTTAAACCCATCTTCCCCCGTAAACTTGTTGTGAACTATTGTTTTGATGCAGACTTTCATTGTGTTTGTGCTGTCTCACTTCTGTCCTCTCCTTCCTTCTCATTATTCTTTCCCTGTGTTCTCTATCTTGTATATAATCCCCACTGAAACGGTTCATATCCCCTCGCCGAGCAGGGTAAGACGAGATGTGTGGCCGTATTGCTCCAAGTCTGCCTGGCATTGATCCTGCTGGCAGAGCCTGTTCTTCAGTCTCCCTTTGAAGGAAAAAGCTTTTGCAGACTTTTTAACGAGACAGCGTGGCTCTGCTTACCTCCCCAGCCGCACAGACGCATGAAACGCCAAAGATCCCTGTGAGAGCGCCTGTTTGGCTTTGTTTTCCAGCCACACACAGCACGAGCTCTGGATGTATGTCCAGAAATCTCTCTCTTATTTCAGGTGTTTGTTGTGCAGCAAAGCTGTTATGCTCACGTGGCGTCTGTGTTTTCCCACCTTCACACCCCTGGAGCTGTGCTGTTGTTTGAATGCTGCTATTTTTAGAACATTAATGAATTGAGTTGAGGTGTAAAATGGCTGCCACAGGAGGTCAGGCGCTGGTCATTTGTCATCAGGATGAAGTAAGCGAGCTTAAAAGACGGAAATAGCTTTGTTAGGAGTGCCAAGTCATCTCCAGCCAATCTACTGGAACCAGAGGGCCCAGTGTTGTTCGGGCCAGATTGGGGAGCCAGGCTCTCCATCTCTCTTCCAGGGTCTCCTTCATCTCCTCCTGTCACACATGGCCCTCAGGCGTTTTCCACCAAACACAAAGACATAAATATCCTCCTCCATAAGAACATGTCTTTCCCAACTGTCTCATAGTGCCTGTGAGCTCTGCACAGTGGTGTATATGCAGTGTCTACAGTCCCCAGTGTAAAAGGAGCCTCCGGCAAAACATGTTCTCCTTTAGTCCCACAGCTTTCAGGTTTCCCAGCAGCTCCACTCTCCTCCTCATCATCATCAGTGTCTATCACAAAGAAATGGTTCAAAGGTTACATCACAAAAACACTTTTTCTCTTTTGCCTCTTGTACAAACTACGAGAAAAGTAGAAAGTAGTTCAGTGAAGAAAGCTGAGTGTTGAAGCCATGATGCAGTTAATTTAAAGTAAGGTTAGTCTGACAGAAACCAGCTGATTACTTACTTTCTGCTTTTAGTTCAGACCAATGAAAACAACCTGTTGGTTCACAAACTAACAGAACTGAGTAAATACTATTTACACAGAAAGAGAGGCTCACATCTGAGACCAGTGTATGACCTTTAACTGGATGGTTTACAATGTAATTCTTACAAATATGACTAATAATAGATTTCTAATAAAGGTTTAGTTAAAGTTTCTGTTTGGATTTCACAAACACCAAAGATTACTTGTCAGAAAATCATTTTTAACTTTTAAACAAACATCCAGAAGCTGTTGTTTGTCTCCTGTAATGTAATGTGATGTAATGTAATGTAATGTAATGTAATGTAATGTGAGGTAATGATTCCAGTCCCGGGACGTTCAGGTACACTGGGATCTTCAGTGGTTAAAATTACACCTCTCAGTTACAACAGGTAGTGAAATATATCAAGACCAGATATTTAAAAACTAGAAGACATCAACATGCTCTCACACTGTTTTCATAGCATCAGATTGTTGTGGACATTTCTCAGACTACTGCCCACCCTCTGGTCTGGTCAGACAAAAAAACAAACCATCAGGATGAGGAAGTGACTTTCCACCATGTAACTCTTCATCTGTCACTTCTTTGTCGACAGGTGATTGACTGACTGGATAGATCCTGAACAAGTTGTTTGCAGTTGCCTCGGCTTTCTCTCTTTATGCTAAGCTAAGCTAACTGTCTCCTGGTTGGAGCTGTCAGTTGAACAGGGATGAGAGTGGTGGACCTCTCAGCAAGCATCTGAGAGTTGTCCATTAAGATGAAGTTGTACCTCTACAGATGGAAAATACTCCAACATTCAGAGTATACTGCTGGAAAAGAAAACACACTGCACTGCTGCTGACATTAACTGTACAAATGTAATTGTAATAACCATTAATGGGTGTGTTCAGCAGCCAGCAGCTCAAAGTGGCCTCTGAGGGGCAGACCAGGATGTTGGCCTTGCTCACTACAGGCCTTTTATTGATTTTTAACTTACTCTACCTGACTCACGCCAACAGGCGGACTTACCTTCAACTGTCTGTGAACAGCCAGTGCAGCAGATAGAAGCAGGTTTAGATCCACAATAATCCAGAAGATCTACTAAAGTTAGAGATATGTGATTTGAGCCAGGCTACAATGCTAAATGCTAAGTGTTTTAGGTAGTAATGTACAGTAGGGTGCTAACAGATGAGGAGCTACATGAATGTTTTGACCTTTGTTAAAGCAGCTGAGCTGAGCTGAGCGTCCCGACATAAATAATGATAAAAATACCTGCTCACTCTCCTCCTGCAGCTCTGCTCACAGACTGAAGCAGCTCTCTTCATTAACACTTCACTCTATCATTCATTTGCATCAGAACATTTGCGAGGCATGCTAGCTGCTAACCATAGATCCTGGTTGCCATGGGTAACTGTGGAGTCAAAGACCAATCTTCTGCCTCAGGAGGTTGATGCCTCCTGTGGGTCAGGGGTCAAAGGGCAGCACAGTCATGTCCTTTGTTTAGACCAGGACAGGAGTGTCAGGGTCTCTCTTATTCACCTGCTCCTGTGACAGCACAGAGAGACTGTCTTCAGAGTCCTCAGGGTTCGCTCTGCAGAGCTTGCTGTGATTGGAGGAAAGCTGAGGCGAGGTGGGAGGTGCAGGTGGCAGCGGGATAATGTGTGAGGTGTTTTTAACTCCAGGTGTAGTGAAGCGTAGCGTCCACTCCACTCCAACAGACAGCCTCATTGGTCACCATTTACACACCAGAGAAACCCATTGGCCTCAGGTCGTTCATCATGTTATGAAGTGATATAGAGCCTGGTGCAAAATCACTTTCTATAACAGAGTCCTGTCACAGCACTCCTGTCACTGCTGCTGCTGCTGCTGCTGCTGCTGCTGCTGCAAAAAGGATCATCCACTTACTCCTGGTACCACAGCTGCTTCTGCATCTACTCCTACCTCAGTCAGTTAGAGCCTCAGTTATTAGTCTCTAGGTAACAATCACTGCTGTGGACGTATTTCAGAAATAGGATTGAACCTCCAGGTCCAGCCCTCTGAAGAAACACGAGTGGGTAAAGTGAACATAAAGTGTATCAGCAAATATTTCAAAATAAAAGACTTGTTAAAAAGTCCGTGGTCTCTGTCTGAAGGATTTCACTTTAAAATGGTCGTGATAAACCTGTAATAACAGCACTATGAAATGATTTAATGTTTGGTTTTGTTTTACTTTATACTAAATAGGATCAACTGTATTTACCAAATAGAGGAAACTAGAAGTAAAGGTCTGTCACAATACGAGGCCTGTTCCCCAGGAATTACCTGCCAGTCTGTACAGTACACACTGAGTACTCCTTTACATGCAGTACTAGTTGAAACTGTTAAAAGTGATCTGATCCCTTCCAGACTTATCAGCCTCATAGCTCTGGATCTGTGAAGTGATCCTGGTCCTTGTTGCTCCATTTCTGCTGGAGTCCAGATGATCGCCACTGGATTTCATTGTGCTGATGCTTGTGCTGTGTCTCAAGGTATTTGCATAGAGCTGAGTCTTTTTGTCCCGTAATGTAGCTCTGCACTTCCAGCCCAGCAGGGTGGTGCAGTACTACAGAGACCTGAGACCTGGTTGCAATAGTATCCCTGCCCAGGCTTTTGAATCCATATGTGTGAACAGCCGGTTCATCTTGTTCTGTTGCAGTATGGGCAGCACAGCCATCTTTGTTTTTAGTAGACTTTAGAAATATGCTGGAAAAAAGGTTTAATAAAATATAGTGGTGTAAAATTTGCATGTGGCTATTTCTGTCTTCCACCAAAAGCTTTTTCCTCTGATGTGGATGGACCTATAGGAGAGTAGATGAGTAAAAGTCAACTAAGATCAGTCTCACACACACACACACACACCTCTATCCTCTTCCTGTTTGGCCACAGATGGCAGTGACCTTGAAGCAGTGGAGAATTTGGAAATGACAAACCCGTTGGAGAGTCGGGGGAGGGATGGATGTCGATGGTTTCCTTGGCAGATCCCAGGCCTCATTTAGAAGTTGGGGAGTGTGAGCAGGGGAAGTGAGTGCTTTCATTACAGAAGGTGAAACCCAGACCCACTGGAGGGAGACAGACAGACAGACAGTCAGACAGACAGACAGACAGACAGGGGAGAAAGATTAGAGGGAGAGAGTCAAAGGCACCACAAATGGCTCCAGGATCCCAGATGGAGGCTGGGTAATGTGAGAATACTCTGGTTTCTGTTGCTGTTCTCTTTGTGAATCTCTCTGTAACTTTCTCTTGTCTGTCACCACTTTTTTTCTCACTTGACTTTCACATAAATGCAGCAGAAATACAGTCAGACACTACTGTTAATCTGCTACACGACAGCATGCCACTCAGTGTCTCAGCTGCTCATTCACAAACAATGCATGTACCCACACACACACACACACACACACAGAAACACTGACACACAAGCCTGCAACCTCCATCTCTGCTTGATCTCTTATCATATCTCAGAGCACTATACAGTTTCCCTCCCTCTGGCAATTCATTTCATGTTAACACAGCATCAATCTGCAGGGTCTGCCCTCTCACTCCTCACATCCATCCATCGCCGCGCTGCTTATCTCAGTCACCTTCAGGGAAAACAAATGATGTTTATATCCATCCTGCCTCGCCGCTTAGATCACCTCCACCTCGCTGTGCTTGTGGATCCCCACACGCTGAAAGCAGGCCGCTCGGTTCATGCTACGCTGCTGTATGTGCAGGATGCTGAGAGTACACACAACAGACAACATGAACATGGTAAACAAAGAACAGCTGTGTGTTCGTTGTGTGTCTGATCATGGAGGGTTTAGAGTCTGGGTTGTGTTTCTTCAGTGTGCAACATGAAAGCTGTGTTGTGTACCTGGAGGGTGTTTTCCCTCCTGGTGATTTTGATGCAGTTTACTTATCAAAACAAAAGCCTTACTTCTTGCTTCAGGCAACGACTTGTGAATGTGTGTAAAATTTGTAGCTAATATTTATTTAGTGAAGCTAAGCTGCTAATATCAGTGAAATAATGACCTACTGTGTAACTGCAAACAGTGACCAGGGTCTTTATTTATTTCTACTCCTGCAGACGGTGTCCGGCCTCAGCTCGGATTAGCAGCTCATCTTTATTTCTGATTTCCTCTGTTAGTGTCATTAGTCAGATTTCAGTAAAAAGCTTTGTTTTGACACTGATCAGGAGGGAAGTGGATCAAAACATTAACAATACTGCACTGCCCTGTGAATACAAACTCAACACTTCCTCTCACTCTTTCAAATTAAAAGCCCTAGCCTTTCAGTAAACAGAAACTCTACTTTTCTTAACAGGACTTTTAATGTGAAAAATCCTACTCAACTACAAATTAAAGTTACTTGGTCAAATGTTACTCAAGTTAAAGTACTAACTTTTAAAAATACTTAAGTATTCAAAAGTACATGCATTTAAAAATATTTAAATATTCAAAGTACAAAGTAAAAGTACATTTTCTAATATCAGTACATTGCTGTATTGTTCTCAGTGCCCGAGTCAATCCCCGACTAACATCTGCTTCCTGTTAATGTGGTATTTTATTCTGAAAGGGCTTCGATGAAAAGAAAACTCCTTCCTGCAGAGTGTGTATAATACTTTGCTGGTGACTGTTTGGTTCTTGCTTTTTTGTTTTCAAATTTCCCATCGAGAGGCTAACATGCTAACATGCTATTTAGTACAAAACCGTGCTGTTTCCTGTCTTCCCTTTTTATTGTTCGGTTCACTGCCGGTCACTTCCTGCTGATTTGCTCATGCGTGACGGTAACTCTACCTGGACAAACTGCCTGAAACACATTGCAGCATAGACTGTATATAAAGTAAGTAACACACACTTCCTGGGAATGTAGTGGAGTCCAAAGTACAATATTTGTCTTTGAAATGTAGCAGAGTGAAAGTAAAAGTTTCCAAAAAAACAAATACTCAAGTAAAGTAAAGATACTCAAAAAATGTACTTAAGTACAGTACTCAAGTAGATGTACTCTGTTACTGTCCACCACTGTTCATATCAAACCATGATTAGGTCAGGTCTCTAATAACAGCCCTGGCTTTAATTGACTTCTGGCTTTAATTTGAGGAAATGCAGTATGTAAATATATTTTTGTTTGTTTGTTTGTTTGTTTGTTTTGATACTGCAGACTCAGAGGCAGTCAGAAACTAAGATAGATTTGTGTTTAACTCTGTCATAAATAACGTTGATTTGCTGGATATGCGAACAAAATCAGTCTTGAAGAAAACCACCTCTTGTGTTTCTACTGTTTGAGATGAAGCAGTTCTCCTCAGCACAGTTGTACCAACAGGACAGTAAACATTATCATGCTTTCCTATTTCTAGACACATTAGAGTTGATCCAGCCACACAGTGACTGATGTGATCTACATGTAGGCTTGTGTCAGAAGACTGTTTGAAAGCGAGTGTACATCTTCCAGTGTTGTATGTTTATTTGGAGTTTTTTAGGTTAGCAGACGAGGGTTTGAGTTTACGGCTGTGTGCTGAAGTAGTCTCAGCTCTAATCACTGCTGCAGGCTCCTCAGTCCTCTGTGTGCTGCTCCTCTCAGCAGCTTCTTCTGTGATGGCTCCTCTCACTCCCTACTGGCTAATTGGCCCTAACTCGATCTGAAACGCCAGATAGGTTCACCCATAATGCCGAGCGTTGATATCTATCCGCTGGGGGCTGCTCGTCTGTGTTTCAGCAAAAGCAGCTTACTGCCACACACACACATTCACACACTCAGGATGTGCGTGTGAGACAGACAGTGTGTGTTTGGGTAGTGAGGGGGTGAGTGGGGGCAGCAGTGGGATGCGTGTCTGTTTGTGCACCAGTCTGTGTGTGTGCTTGTGATGTTGTGTGTGTGTGTGTGTCTACCGGTGCGTGCCAGACTGTCTGCACGGTACAGTGCGAACACACCGATCGCTGGCTGCTCCCAAATGTCAGTTTGTGCTGCGCAGGTTGCCTGGCAGCGCGTTGAGGTTCAGCAAGCATGCTAATTTGATGAGAAGCCACATTGTAGTGAAATTGATGTAGATCTGCTGACTCTTTATCCAGATTATCGTAATTCTAAACCTTATTATATGAGCTTAATACTGAATATAATAAATCCCATTATTGTAATTGCTGTAGTCTGGGAGCTGTATGATAGCTGTGAAATGACTCATGTTTAAGGTTTGGGAGGTGTTGCTCGTTCTGAGACACTGTACTGTGCTGTGGTGATGCACAAGGTTTTCTGTTGCAAATTTAGGTGCACAAGACAAAAAACACTTGTATCATGTAAATCAAAAGTCCTGTTTCTTTGATGTAATGCCACAAACACAGTGTTGTTATAGTGCACTCATATCTACTGCAGTGTGATGTAAAGCAGTGTAGATGTTTATGTAATATATATGTAGGTTATCTATTAAAGATCCAACCACTGTGGCTCCAAAAATTAGGCCAAAGCAGAAGTGAACAAAGTGCTCCCATTGACTTAAGTTCAAAAAAGTCATTTTCAATCCTCAGATAGTCAATATATTTTTTCCAGTGAGTCCTTCTGATGTCGACAGATAAAGTCAGCTCTTCCTCTCAGTGATCAGGTCCATACGTGGACATTACAGTTCAGATTTTCTACAGTGGATACTTCACGTTTCTTAAACAGGACGTGGTCGTCCTCATTTGTGGACATGATATCTAATCCTATTGTCTTTGTTTGTGGACACACTATTCCTCCTTCTAGTGGCAGCAGAAGCACAAAACATCAATTCATGTATTATTACTACTCCCTGTTCAAAGACAATGCTTAGTTTTCAGACTTATCGGGACCTAATAATCCCAAAGAGCTCAGAGAAATTAAAAATACAGGGCAAACAAAAGCCGGGGTCTCAGGAGGCTACGTAGACATTAGGCTGAGAGAAGGGGAGGAGTTAGGGGCGTGGTTAGTTTGATTGACAGGACAGATATGAACTCCAGTCACACACACCTGACATTGTCGTCAGGTTCAAGGTTCAGACCTGCCTCCTGACTCCTCCCTTCATATCCAAATATGGTCACTTCCTGTTCCAAACAACCAACATGGACACGTTCAGATACCAAACTCCTGACTTCAAGATGTGAGGCCACAAACCAACATCACCTCAGCTTCATCCCATGTTGACAGTCTGTGGGTGACACTGACTTGTCAGAAAGATGATCCAGCAGCTGAGTTATTATAATTACTGAGATAGTTGTGGTCAGTGATGGTGCAGTAGACTGTATTGTTTTGAAGGGTTCCTAGTATTTCATATTTCATGCTGCATATTGTTTGGGAGATGAAGTATTTAAAGCAGCTGACGGCTCAGATGATAGAGCAGCTTGTATTGTAGGTTGGTGGTTTGATCCCCACCTCCTCCTGTCCATATGTCAAAGTGTCCTTGAGCAAGACACTGAAGTGTGTCCCTATGTTGGCTGGTGCCTCACATGGCAGCTGTGTTTAAATCAGTGTGTGAGTGTATGTGTGTGAATGGACAAACTTGTAAAGGGCTTTGTAGGGTTAAGCTGAGGTAAAAAGACACAATACACACGAGAAGAGCAGGAGTGTTGAAATGTTTGTAGTGAAAGTTATGAAACTTCAGTTTAATCTCTGTGGGAAGTCGGTTTGTTTGTATTGAAATGGTCAAAATAATTAATTAAAAGAGCAGAAAGCAGAAAACTGAAGTGTAAAAGATGAAAGGAGATGATGTGTATTAATGTGTCACCCATTCAAACAGCTGAAGCTGCAGCGCTAACACAGCCTGAAGTGTCAGTAGCTGCAGTGTGAGCACTGAAAGGAGCTGAAGTGTTCAAGCTGCTAAAACCTGCTGAAGTGTAATAGCAGAAAGTGTTTGTAGTTTCAGTTTAGATCCTGCAGGAAGTGGACTTGTTAGTTTGTATTGAGGGGCTGAAGAAGCTGAAGAACGAGACTAGTAAACAGTTAAAGAAACTGAAGAGTCAGCCAGTGTCTGAACTATAAAAGCAGTTCAAGTGTCCTTTCAGGAGAACCTCTACCTGCTCCATCACTGTTCCTGTTGTTGTGTGAAGCTCTAAGTGACACTCAACAAACAAAGCTCCATAGTTGTTGATGGATGTTGTCAGTCTGGGAGTCCCCTGTGTGGACCGGGTGGTCTCCTGGTGCCACAGACTGTTTGTAGAAATGGATGAAACCAGTGTGATGTCACCCGTTGGTATGTAGACTCACATCTTGAAGCCAGGAGATCTCCACTGGAGGCAGAAGTGACCATATCTGGACATGTAGGAAGGAGTAAGGAGGCGGGTCTGACCCTTGAACCTGAGATCACTGCCCAGTGTGTGTGAGAGTGGAGTTCAGCACTGCTCTGATTGGAGAACAGACATGATTATGTTGTAACCACGCCCCTAAGTATTCCTCTGTGTAAACACTAATATCTAAAATATTTGTTTTCAGATGGACCACCTGACCACTGGGAAGAAGAGTGGACTTTACCTAATGACAGAATGAATGAATGTGAACAAACTGACTGACTGAGTGTTTCAGGTGTGAAGGTGCAGATGTTTGAGTTGGAGCCAGAGGTTTTTGGAGCTGCCTCCAGAGGTCATCAGCTGTTTGTTAGATCATCAGCTGTTTTACTCCTTTTTGCAGTTGTGTATTGTCTTCATGTGTGAGCTGCTTGTTTCTTCATGTCTGTGAACAGTGACTGGCTGAGAGTCAGTGAACCTCCAGTTATGCTGCTCCCTCTGTGGAGACTTCACAGTGAACAGCTGCTCTCTTGTTGGCCAGAAATAATTTGGATGTAGTTTGATATTACATTTGAGGTGCAGTGCTGACCTCTGACCTTTAAAACACAGCAGCGGTGGTCACTGCTGTGTCTTTGTTGGACAGCACAACAGCAAATGGGATTAAAGGTCAAATATTTGAGTGGAGTCCCCGACCTGGCACGTACATGGCGTGTGCTCTTTGGTTCTCGTGTTGCTCCCGCTAATGAAAGTCCAAACTTCAAACTGCTGCTCTCCAGCTGCTCATCTGTCTCTGGCTCATGGTTTCTCTGGAAGTTGTGGAGACAGTAATGGGAGCTGCTTCATGAATCATTAAGCACATTTTTTTTTCTACAATAGAGTGTGATTTGGCTAAATGGATGTGGACGACCAGAGCTTTTCCATCTCATCTGTATTATTTAACGAGGAGTGGTCGGACGATGGATGGTCAGGATTGTAACCATGTGAGCAGCAGCCACATTCATGACCATCCCTCCCTGCCTCTCTCTGTCTGTCTCGCTCTCCTCTTTCATAATTTCTCTTAACTTGTTTCCCTTCACTCTCCCTCTTTCAGCATCAGTAGCTCTTCCTTCCTGTACTCGCTGTCTCTTTATCTCTGGCTCGTTGTGTCGCTTTGTCCCTGAGGATTTTTATCTAATCAGCTTTCTGACAGAAATGTAATTATTGAACTAATGGTATATTTCATCCCACAGAGCTTTTTTACACACACCGTGACACCGAGGCATAAATAAGTTGTAATCACAGAACGATACTCCAAATTTAGATCTTTATACAAAAGAAAAAACCCACTCCACAGTCCTGCTGCTCCACGCTTTGTGCTGAGGACAGTGGTTATTGACGGTGTGTGGTTCAAAATACAGAGGGTTCATCTTCAAGAAACCACGGGTGATCATTTTATGACAATCTGTCTGTAAGGTCTGAAAATCACTGAGGTCGTTCACAGTGATCAGCAAATGAAATGTAAAGTTACCCAGCAGACTCAGAAACACCCTGACCCAAGACTCTGTGGACCATGGATGTTCAATCACACCGTCATGGCAACAGTGTGTGTTTGTGGATACATCTAATGGACTGTTTGCCCATATAAGTAGACCAGTAGATGGGTCCACAGACGGCTTATAGAAGTGGACAAAGCAAGTGGACCTCAAAAATGAGTCCAAAGCAGAAGTGCAATACTCCCACCGGCCACTAGATGCTGGTTCCAACAGACTGCAACTCAGAGATGATCATTTTCAACTCTGAAATACTCAGTCACTGCGTTTTGTTTTCAGCTGATTAAACAGTTGTTGTTGCTTGGTTACAAAAACTTCTGGTCTCCTGCTGTGAACGTCCAGTCTCTAGCTGAAGGTTTCACATCAGCAGCAGGTCTCCACAGACTGACCATCAGTAGCAGACTGCTCATCACTCACTGCTCTGTCCCGCCTGCTTGATTCTGATTGACACTGATGAACTTTAATGAACTTTATTCAACTGAAAGCACAATGAGGAAGTAAACACTGTCAGTACAAAAACAAGACTCATCTGCTTGGATCAATAAAGTAAAGATAATAAAGTTCATGATTTATTACAAAGTGTCTCAATACGCAGCGTGGAAAATCACTGAAGAAAAATAAACAGTAATGAGCTTCATAATAATTTTAATACAATTCATGATTTCAAATTGAGATCATATTAGGAGAAAAATTACAAAATTATACAAAAATAAATGTAATTTCCACTTGTGAGTACTAATAAAAAGCTCTTTGCTGAACTGCTGGATTATGTTTTGTGTGACATTTGATGAAGTTAGTACTAATTGAATTTTAACAAAGTGATATTAGATCAGTTTTATTCAATAAAATCTTACATGCACCTCTACAGCTCACTAAGTGCTCCAGCCTGACACTGTTTGATGAGTGATCAGCGAGGACCAGAATACACATCTGATATGAATAATTCAGCAGGCAGGCCACAAATAGATTTACTGTAGTGGTGACAGACGTCAGGCTTTGATCCTTTGTGGAGAATAAAAAACCTCCCGGTTGTTGCATCTGACAGTATCACACATTAGCAGCACTGTCGAGTGGAGGTCATCTCCCAGGCAGAGAAGGGTGGCTCCATTTGTGACACTCACTGATAAGTGTTGTCAACATTTAGCCACTGAATATAATCAGATTACTGCTCACTGTACGTCATCCATAGTCATACAAACAGGAACTTCTTCATTTTTCTCCAGGACCCAGACGGACAGGAGCTGGTGGACAGGGCAGCACCATGAAACTGATCACACCTTATAATAGTGGTGTAGTGTCAGGACGAGGCCTTAAGACGTCACAACAGATAAATAATTCATCTCCAGGCCAATTATTTTGGCCCGGGTGGAGACACACTGAACGCTGGGACACAGGAAGTGAGGTGTGTCAGCCTGGAAAGGAGGTGTTTCACATTTAGCCAGGGGCCACTCATCAGTCACATGACCCACATCCAGCTACAAATGCTGCCTTGACCTTCAGTTGCATTTGGGTTTCTCTGCTTCCTCTAAGTGTGTCTGCATGTCCCTGGAGCTGGAGGGGTGAGGGTGTTAGTACAACCTCATCAGACATGAATTTATTCATTGTTAAGGTTGTCAAGCACAGGAGACTTGTACAACCTTCTTCATTTGGCAGAAACATCAGAGTCTGATTTGGTGAAATGTGCTTGGTGGTGGTTAACAGTCTGCATGTGGATCATACAGTGGTGTAAATACGGACGGTGCAACCGGGTCCAGACGCCGTCAGGGGCCCATGAAGGAAGAAAAAGCAGCTGTCCAGAATTACCACAGGCCCTGTTATTGTGACCAGAGTAGCTTGGGGTGGGTTGGTAAGGTAACACTGAGTGGCTGGTATAGGAGGGAAAAAGATCATTCATCCAATCATGTTGATCCTTGTCAGTCATGATGAGTCATGATGGTGTGATGTGAGTCGTTTCTTATTTCAGCTAGGAAAAAAAAAGCAAGTGGAAAATTGACGAGAAAATGTGGCATCATGTTTAGCATTAGCCTAGCCTCTCTTGAGTGGCTGTGCGTGTGTGTCCGTGTGTGTGTGTGTGTGTGTGTGTGTGAAAACGCACGTGCCTGTGTGTAGCGTGCATGAGGTGTGCTCGTGTTTCGGGCGGGGGTGGGGGCACAAAAAAATATTTGCACCGGGGCCTATACCCATGATGTTATGCTAGTGGGATCATACCAATCAATCAATCAATCAATCAGTGATGGTTAACAGTCTGCATGTGGATCATACCAACCAATCAATCAATCAATCAGTGGTGGTTAACAGTCTGCATGTGGATCATACCAATCAATCAATCAATCAGTGGTGGGTAACAGTCTGCATGTGGATCATACCAATCAATCAATCAATCAATCAGTGGTGGGTAACAGTCTGCATGTGGATCATACCAATCAATCAATCAATCAATCAGTGGTGGGTAACAGTCTGCATGTGGATCATACCAATCAATCAATCAATCAATCAGTGGTGGGTAACAGTCTGCATGTGGATCATACCAATCAATCAATCAATCAATCAGTGGTGGGTAACAGTCTGCATGTGGATCATACTAATCAATCAATCAATCAGTGGTGGGTAACAGTCTGCATGTGGATCATACCAATCAATCAATCAATCAATCAGTGGTGGGTAACAGTCTGCATGTGGATCATACCAACAGCCTGATCACTGCAGCTGTCTGAATGTAAGTGTGTTTTGTTTTGATTGATTGATACAGAAAATAAATGCTGCCTGTTCAGATCAATAAAGTAAAGACAGGTTTTCAGTATCAGGTAGTAACATATTACAGTTACATATTACAGTTACAGTGCTAGTATCTGTGAAAAGAAGTGGGAGGAGCCTGTTTGTTGTCTACACTGCACCTTGGTTTTTATGGGAGCTGAGCTGGGAGGTTGGACTGTGGTGAACTGTGCAGATGAATCAGCACTAAGGTCAAACTGACCTCTAATGGTCAGCTAATACTAATAACAGATCACATGGTCGTGTTCATCACTTTCTAAATGATGCTGGCCAAAACAATTTATTCATTCATACAAGTTTAATCCTATTTAACTTTATGGTTTAAAAAAAAAAAGTCATGACTTTCATCATCTTGTCCAGAGCAGTTTCAGCCAATCGTATCACTCCATCCACCTGTCAAAATACTATCCAGAGAGGTTTGTGTAGATTAATACAGTTTTGGTACAAACTGACCTGTGGTTTGTTGCTGCAGATACCAACTCTACACAAAGTAGTTAAAACCAGCTCCATGTCAGATCCCTGTTACTGCTCATCTGTCATAAACAAAGTCCTGATCTCACTGTGGTCAGTGTGTGAGACTGGACCTCATCAGATACCTCACATTAATGTTGGAAGTTGTTCACACCACCATTCTCAAGTTGGCATCAGTACTGAAGCTCCAGCCTATCATTGCACTCTATAGTCCACCATTGTGTGACCTTTAGTAGGTCAACAGTAAATCCCACGAGGGATGACATCACCGGGTGGACTGCTGTATGCGGCAGGCTGCTGGACTCACTCACAGCCTGCCTGTGGGTGTCCATGATGCTGAGCATAATGGCAAAGTGGGACCTGCAATTTCAACTTGCCTGAGGTGGAGGAGGGGGGGGTCCACAGCAGCCAGCTCGGCCCTGCAATCAGACCTAAGCAGGAGCCCCCCTGCTGCCCAGCTGGGGTCAAATACATGGATGAGGAAGATGAGGTCATGCTGAGTGGTTTCATCAGGCTGATTGGTATTGGTCTATTTTTGGAAACTTCTGGGTTATTTATTTATTTTTTTACCACAAAGCTCTGCCTCTTTTAATACAACCATGACCACTGGTGACAGGAGTCCATCACTGACTGGACACCACCTCAGACACCTGGGCTGTTCGGTAAAACCTAATTTGCCGGTTCGATTATATTTATTACGTTCTAGAGTTCCTCTGCTTGTTGAAGTGGACACAGTTTGATGGTGGGGCTCACATGTGAGGTGTCCTTAATGTGCAACTGGTCTGGTCTCCACAGTGGGAATAGGAAAGTGGTGTATTATTAATAACATATTATTATTATTATTATTATTAGTGTGAAAACCTAGAACTTTGACATACATCAGTGTTGTTGAGCAGGTTTATCCAATATTTGTAATTATTTCCACCAAGCTTGTATGTATGTATGTATTTAGTCCCCAAGGAAAATAATTACATTTTGGCTAAAATTAGAAGATCGAACAAAATAAATAAATAAACTAGAAAAGCAGTGGGAGAGCACAGACCTCCACCAAACACAACATTTCCTCCATATCGTGACTTCCACCAAAGATATTACTAGTATTAGTCTTGTGTTTATTTATATCAATATTAGCTCCACAGCGTCGTGGCTGTTTAAAGATGTCTGTTGCATGTTTCTAGCTTCATTTGTTTTTTTATGATGCAAGTTTCAAAGATGGATTTTTTCATCTTCTGGATCATATTATCTGAAATTATTCCTTTATCCAGATCAATCTTTGATATATTGTAGACCATGTTAGAAACTTGTCCTGTATTTTTTTTCAAAGTGTCTTGATCATTTTTGGTGGAGTCATATGTATAAATGTCACATATGGTCCTACCTCCCAATGTTAAAGAATCCTTCAAAACACTCCTGGATCCAGACGGTGATCCGGATCACTTCCAAAATCTAATCAATTGTTCCTTATCCCCATCTGGACAATCCCTGAAAATTTCATC
>OOFC01044893.1:0-14988 GCA_900323345.1 Pseudochromis fuscus | reverse complement strand
TGGAAACAACAGCAACATCCCCACAACACATTCAAATCATGAGCTCAACTAATAACACACACACACACACACACACACACAAGCTGACACAACTTCTGAATGCTGCAAAAGCATGTCCCAGCTCAGCTCCCATGGCACATTGTTTTCGGAGCTTAGTCAAGCCTTGTTAATGCCAAAAATTGTGTGTGTGTGTGTGTGTGTGTGTGTGTGTGTGTGTGTGTGTGTGTGTGTGTGTGTGTGTGTGTCCAGCTCCGATGTTTCACAGTCCCTTTGATGCATTACCCTGAAATCCCCCAGAAACTTTTGTTGGACAGAGATTCTTCTTACACATCCACACTTTCACCCGCTCATTGTCCTCTGTCTGTGCTAAATGAATTACTTTGATCTCCCAGGTGCTCTTTTGTAAATCCCTCATCTTTTTCCCAGGTTACACACAAACGCCTGCTGTCTTTCTCCAGCACACGCGCACACACACACACGCACACACACACTCACAGATAGCTGCAGTAATGGGACCGTGAAAGGGTCAGATGTGTGAAGAAGCAGAGGGGCAGGGAACGTCTCTGGGGAGTACACCGTTTCATAAAACACAGAAATAAAAACAGACACATGGTCACAGAGGGTCAGCACTCCCCTCCTGCATCACACACTCACTATATGGGATACACATACGTGCCGTGCAATACAAAACAAAAACCTGCAGCATTATATATGGTATTAAGGATGCTGTCTGCTGTATGCTGTGTCCTATTGTCAGTTTTAGTCACAGACTGTTCATAGAAATGGACGCAGCAACCAGGTCTCAAAAATGAGGCTATATTGTAGAAGTGTAAAAACGTCACACCACCACCAGGAGCACTGTCGGCCACTAGATGCTGGCTCCAGAAAAATCTGGTTCCAACTGACTTCAGTTCAGCCTGTAGTGTGAGGGGTTATCACAACAATTCTTACAACTAACTAACTTCTCAATAACATCAGACATGTTTGATATTTAGGATTTCAAATCGGGAGGAAAACGTCTGGAGGAATACGCCGGCTATTGTAATCTCGCGAGATCTCAATGTCCCCTTTACACTTGACCGGGACGTCGGGAATCTCACGAGACCACAATACCCAAGCTGGAGCAGAACTTGCACTTGCGGTTCTAGCTTTTGAGGCTAACGTTAGCTAGCATGTCATTGTCGCTATCAAAAGTGTACATTAGCACAAATGACCGTTAAAAACTCACCAAAAGCTCCCGCTCAAGAAGAGACAACCCATCTTCACCTCCTCTCACCAACCATTTCTTCATCCATACTCCTTTGTTCCTGGGTTGTCTCCTGTTTTCGGTGCAGAGCATTACCAACGCTATTTTAATTGGATCCATTGTTTACATCTCATGGTGTCATTCAATTCAATTCAATTCAATTTTATTTATAAAGCAGTTTTCATGCAGTGAGATGCAGCACAAAGTGCTCTACATGTGAAATAAAAATAAAAATAAAAACAAAGCAAGCAAAGCAAAACAATTGATTGTGCCCACCCAAGCACACCCCCTCCCCTTCCCCATGCTCACACACCTGTACACTCAACATACACGCCATAAAAGTGAATAGGTAAGTAAATAAATGTATTAAACATCAGGCTGAGTACAGATGCAACAGTTGAGGAAACACCATCCAAGGACCGTCTGCACCGGGAGCAGGACGCCACCTGCAACCACCGGGCAGGGACCCAGGGCGCCGAGATGGGATGCAGCAAAGATGCCCAAACTCCAAACCCGACACCCATGGGACCACACCCGCGCAGCCACAGCCAACCACCTCTCCCAGTGCAGAGGGCTCCCCAGAGGAAACACTGGCAAGAAATGAGAAACAGGAAAAAGCAAAGCAAAAAAATCTAAGAATAAAAAGGTAAAACTATGCAGTGTATGAGTAAAACCAAATAAAGTCTAAAAGAAGAAAGTTACAATTGTAAAATAGGACAAGATAAAAAGGTAGAAATTATTAAATATATAAATACTAAGACAGCACATAATACATTAAATAAACATCATGTCATCATCGTCATGTGACGTCACATCACATGAGGTCGTGCGCTGCTCCTCGGGAGTTTTCAGATCAGACAGTGTCAGGATTTTCAAACTCCTGTAGTGTGACCCAGACTCAAATCCTCCACACTGCTGTTTTAAAAGATCAAATCAAAGGAAAGTATTAGAGGAGGCTGCAAAGAGGCTCGCAGATAGAAGGAGAAGGTGTGTGCTGATAAATGAGGAAGTATGAGTAGAGGAACAAACTGCACAGCCTGAGCAGACCATCAGTCCTGCATTAGCCTGCATAAGTACACACAGTGCAGAGAGTCCTGTTCACTTAAGTGAATACAAATTCTTCAGTGATTTATTGTCTGGATTTAAACCAATCTCAGTATTTTGTTAAACTTTATTTAAATGTGATTCTTTTTGTTTAACAGTTAAACTCTTTTCTGTATTTCTAGCTCCGGTTTCAAAGGGTTGTAATTTTATGTTGAGACAAAGTTATCTCATTTACATCAGCGATGTTCAGTTTCATACATATCTTAAAACAAGCAGAAAGACACACACTCGCACAAACACACACTCACAGACACACTCACTTCACATAATGTCTTATTCAGCTCCTTTTGTGAAGTACTCCTTGTGCCCTCCAGAACTACACACACACACACACACACACACACTCATGCATCATTGTGTATTCAGTGCAGAGGGCTGGCAGCTGATTCTTCATTCAGCCAGTGGTCAGGCTGCATGGGCAGACAAGTACAGCTGTCAACACTGCATGCAGACACAGGGAGAGCAGTGGAAAAGTGTTGGATCAAAACAACACGCTCAGGATGTTGTTGTTCACAGGACACACAGTTTGTCCTGAGGGTGGCGCTGCAGGAGAGGTCACGGGGGCGCTCAGTATATTTAATCTGCAAGTTAGATTTTTGATTATTTTAAAGTGAATATATGGAAATTTTGACCCTTTACAAACATTTATAAATATCAAATTAATTGTTTTGAAAATGATTGATATTCGTCAGTGTGGACTGGTATATTACACGTTAACTCCTACATGAATCAGCTCAGTAATGACAGTAACATATTTATAGAGAGTGAGACCTGGTTATTATCCAAACCTCCAACAGCTCCATTGTTCAGTGATTGAACAGGTGAGGCTTCTCCAGTGTTGTTGGACAGATTAAAGACTTAGAGCATCCATTAGTGTTTACGGGTTGCTGCACCTTTTCCCTTTTCTTCATCTATGGCCACAGCAGTTAAAGACCTTTCCCAGGAGGGTTCATGGAGTTTTCTGGCTTCACTAGTTGGAAATTTGTCTCGGAAAAATACTTGTTCATTTGTAGCTGCAGAGGTTGATACGTGTAATATTGAGTGCACATGAGAAAAAGTTGTGAGGTTTTTGTATGGCAGTTGTAATGCTTCTACTAATGAGGAACCCAAGAGCCATCAAACCTAAGCCTGTTCCTGAAATCTAACATTTTACTGCTACTGAACCTTCTAGAGAACTATGAAAGGCATGGATGGGAATTGAATCCATGATCTTTGGTTTACAAGACCAACGCCTTACCGCTTGGCCACCAAGCCTGTTGCTGACCTGTTGTCTTGGAGACACTCTGATGCTGTTGTCTTGCCATGACAGTTTGGTCCTTGCCAAAGTTGCTCAGATCTTCACCCTGCCAGTATTTCTGTCGTTTTGACTGAACTGTGATGGTGAGACCACAGAGTTCTCCAGGACAGCAGGTGTTACATGTTTCCTAAAGGTATGGTGGCCAAGTGGTAAGGTGTTGGTCTTGTAAACCAAAGATCATGGGTTCAATCCCCATCCATGCCTCTAAAGGTGAGCTATTATGTAAGATCCACTCTTTAAAGTCTTATATAATGAACTGTTTGGTATGTGGCTGCCTCCAATTCCACTAACTGTAAGATTTTTAAACCACCTCGTTGTTGTGTGAGCTGCTTGAAAAAAAAATACTGCGGGTAAAACAAGACGTTCTGAATTCTGCTCTACTGTGATGTAACAATATATCAGATGGTGTCTGACAGGGTCTGACCGACGCTGTATTAGCCAATCCCTGCACAGTATCCCACGTGGTCTCCCACAGCATCTGAAGTGACTTTAGACTTTATTGTCCCCAAAGGGAAATTCTTTTTTGCGCACACAGCACATGTTTGACAACAAAAAATCACAATGACAACAGACCACAGAAACGACATACAAGGATCCACCTGCTCTGATTTCTCCGTTACAAGAGAAGTTTACCTGCGACATGAGTGCAGCCAAAACTGGGTGTGAGTTGTAAAAACCACACAATTCATCACACAGGCTGCAGCCTCACAGTGCAGTGGATTTGTCTCATTTTCATTTACTCGCATTGCACTGGTTTCCTGGTTACATCACTGCAGAGCAACATAGGGAGCATTAAAGTGACAGGCACCTAAAAACAGTCCATTCTGAGGAGACCTGACAGAGTGTTTTTGAGTCAGACTGAGATACAGGATCAAGGTGGAGTTTCACCAAGAAACTTCACAGACATGCTCTAGAGGTGTATAAGACTGATTTAAACTTCCCTGAAAACCAGTATGATAGGCCTATATGTCCTTTAATTTTCTAAAATGCAACACACTTAGATGAGTCATTAGGTCACTTGTGAAAAAAATGTTTTGACTGAGTATTTCAGGATTGAAAATGAGGATTTTGGAGCCAGCATCTAGTGGCCGTCGGTGGTATTGCACTTTTCTGCACTTCAGCAGAAAACGCCTCACTCCACTGGTTTCATCCATTTACATGAGAGCTAAATCCTCGACATCATCACTTACCATGATGCATGTTTTACATACAAATCTTTAGAAAACAATCCTTTTTTTTTTTTTTTTTAAACACTCAAGAGAATTTAAAAAATATAAATAGTTTAAGCCACTAATGACCACAGGTATGTATTCATGTGCTTGTATCTGTCTCTCTGTCCTTCCTCCATCAGCTTCATGTCTACCTCTGTACACTCAGTCTGGTTAGAGTGCAGGAAACACACAGAGTAGACTCCTGTATCAGAAGACTGAATGTATGAAGTCCATGTTCTCCCTGCCTCTCACTCACACTTTGTCTTCATCCACTGCGTGTGACTTAGTGATCTAATGAAGACATAGCTGAATTCACTCTGTGGTGGTATCACACATGATTGCACTGTGCTATAGTCCATTCTAGACACGCACACAAGCTGCTGAAGGTGTGCTCTGTGTGCTGTGAGACAGAGGCATATGGTCCAACTGAGGACACACACACACACACACACACACACACACACACACAGTATTTCAGCTGTGCCTGCATCATCCAGGTAATCTCTGCCTTGATTTCTTTGTTCTAGTTCAGTGGCTTTTGACCTTCTCACTCCAGTCACTGCAGCAAAATCCCTCTTTATCCTCCATCAGGGTGTTAAAACACACCTCCACCTTTGAAGGCCCCGCAGGACATCTCAGTATAATGAATGTAAAGCACTGAACTGTGTAATTCTACTGTTTAGTTGAGTCATTGTAAAGCGATCTTTGTTAAGACCAGTCTGTAGAATGGACTTTACATCAGTTACATGAACCAAGCTTTAGCCTCATCTTAACTACAACCAGTCTCAGTAATGTAGGTTAATGTGAATGGTCTGTTAACTACAAACTTTGCTCAGCAGCATTAACCAACTTCTGCTGTCTTTATAAGTATTTCTGATCCTAAGCAGTTCAATTTGATGCAGGCTTGGAGAAACACAATGGTGGCCATAAACGATCTGATTTATTCAGAAAACGACATTAAAAAAAAGTGTTTAACCAATCCAAGCTGCAGGTTCTCCTCCAAAAACATCAGCATACGGTGATTGTTTCACCCATTTACCCTATATAGAATGGACAGTGCTAATGTGATGTGAACTGTGGACTCAGGCTTTTGGTATTTGAACGTGGCCATGTTGGTTTGGAGGCAGAAATGACCATATTTGAATATGAAGGGAGGAGGCGGGTCTAAGCCTTGAATCATCATTGTAAATCACTCTGTGCTGCATTTCATGTATGAAATATGCTATACTAATAAATCTTATTAAAATTATTATTATTATGAATGAAGTATGTCTCAAATATGAGGCCCATGAAATCCTTCATCAGCACAATTTTTTCCCTGATTTATTCTGATGTCATGAGCTAAAGCTTTGGTGGTCCATCTGAAAAAAAATATATATTGATGTTCAAGAGGAGGAAGATTTAGCAGCGTGGTGGGGAGGTCGAGCCTCCTTCTCATGAGTTTGTATTTTGATTATTTGGATATGAAAGGAGGAGTGAGGAGTCTGACCCTTGAACCTGAGGACACTGTCCATTGTGTCTGGTCTCACTGAAGACCAGAGCTGTCAATCAGATTAACTTCACCCCTACATCCTCCCCTTCTGTCAGTCTAATATCTCCTTAATGATGAATGATTTTCAGATGAACCAGATCTCTGAGAAGAAGAGTTGAGTTTAACTAATGACATCAGAATGACTTGTGGAAAATGTGTATTGACTGGATATTTCAGGAAATTTCAAATTGAAGTCAGTTGAATACAGCATCTAGTGGCCATCGAGGGCATTGCACTTTGCGTCCATTTCTTCATCCAGTGGATGGTTGTACCATTGTGGATCCATTGTGGTCGTTCTCGGGGGGTAATTACTGTGTTTACTTTCAGTCAGATTGAAAAACTGGTATTTTGTACAACTCCTTGTTTCTATTAACTCTACACTGAGGTGCCCAGTACAAAGTCAGCATGAGCCATAGAGCCACAATACCCACAGTCATTAATGAAAAATATGTCAACGTGAAATAAATTGGAATAAACCTTTTTAAAGGCTTTTTTGGATACTTAGTCAT
Source organism: Pseudochromis fuscus (assembly GCA_900323345.1). Taxonomy (NCBI): domain Eukaryota; kingdom Metazoa; phylum Chordata; class Actinopteri; family Pseudochromidae; genus Pseudochromis; species Pseudochromis fuscus. The sequence goes on along the minus strand of OOFC01044893.1, from coordinate 8,090 downwards.
TGGCAATGATCATACTTGTTTATAGTATAACATGCTTTACCTTACCTGTCACTGGTTTAACAACGTTTAACGTTTAACAACGTTAAACCAGTTTGATTTACTGACTGAACCTCTCTCTCATCATCCAGAACCACACGACCCTGCCAGAGGGGACTGCTGATGTGGGGATGATTGGATGTGTGGGTCCTTTGTTTTTTCACTGGATGTTGGCATTTTGTGCACACATATGTACGCACTGCTACAAGGTTAAGACACAGGCTGCAGTGTAATGAGTTCCTAGAGGAGCCTTGGTGATTGAGCGATGACTATGGGCCTGACATGTTGGGATACGTTCATGGACACAGGCTCCACCAGCAGTGACAGCACAGAGGTTTCTCTCCAGCAGACCACCTGCTTACTGCAATCTCTGTGATTGGAACCAATTTGTAAATTACTTGCTACGACCGACCAGATGCAAACACACACACACACACACACACACGGACTCTCACTCTGAAAATGGCAACATTTGTCAAAGTCGCTCCACTTACCAGATTACAATAAATAAAGGTGTATTCACTGCATAAATATACCAGCTGCTGCGTTGGCGGTTGTTTGGCACCAAGTCTGCTCTATTCCACCTCCCGCTTTATATTTTATGCACATGAAAATCTCTGTTGCTGTATGTAATGTCAGTGCTTGGCTGTGGACACAGGTGGCTTTCACTGCGTGTGTGTAGGTCAGTGAGGCAGTCTAGTCAGATCTAATCAGATACTGTCTTTAACCCGCCTTTTGGCAAGGTTACTGTGCTCTCACGCGCTGCCATCCTACACACAGAAACACTGATAAACAAATGTGATTCACACTTTCTGAACATTTAATTCATCTATTTTATACTCAACACTTTTTACCTTCCAGACACTTTTCTTTGCACGCCATTTCCAGCGACCATTTTCAAACACTGCAAGCTAGAAGTAACCTTTGGCCTGAACCTTTACCACAGTTAATCAGCACACTGTGTAGCAGCAGAAGGTCAGCAGAAATTCTGGCCTCAAAATGTGGATTAAAGCAGCCTCACTGATGTAAAAGCAGCAGTTAATTTCTGCTATCTCTGCCCAGGTGGAGGCTGCTGGCTCGCTGCAACAGTCAGCTCAACAAACAGGCCTGATCTGATCTGCTGCTGAGTGGCGTGAAGTAAAGTTCAGTCAGCCAACCCACGTGGATGTATTATTATGTGAAGTACAGTGCAGCAAGGCGGAGGGAGTGATGGTATTAACTTGTTCTCTAGAATGAGAGACAAAGGGATGGATGTACAGTGTGTTTCCTACACTTTATATACACAGCAAAAAGCAGAGTATTAAATTAACTCCCACAGAGTTGATTTTAACTCTTTTCTGGGGTTTATTTGGCTCCACACTCTCTAGAGTCTCCTGGTCTCCAACAAGAAGTGAAATAGAGGGCGGAGCTTCATCACGTTTCTGCAGAGTAGATCTAACACTGAAGTGATCAACTCTTTCAAACAACTCCAACACCAAACACCATTTAACTCTTGAAGTGTTGAAGTGACACTTTGGGAGTTAAAATCAACTCTGAAATGTTTGACTCTGAAAGTTTTTGCTGTGTACGTGGATGCCATGAGAGTGTGGTGCTGAAAGTAGTTTGCAGGTTTGTTATTTTTTAACCGTAAATATGTTCTGTGCTCTAATTCAAGAACCGATTTAATAAAAGAAGCAGTACATTAGTTGTATTATCTGTCGTCAGCCTTTAGCTGTTGGTTTTCAACATGTAACTTAAGCTGTGTAGTCGTCATTTTGTGATATTAACCTATGTTTGTTGCATATTAACTGTCTTTCTATGACATTAGCTGTGTTTGCTGAGTAGTTAGCTGTGCAGTTAGCATCTTTCAAGGTGATGCTAACAGTAGCTATGTTACCTGTGTGTTGTTTTTCTATGACGCAGCTGAAATCATGGAGGTAATATAGCTAATGTTAGCATCATAGAAAGATGCTAACTGCACAGCTAACTACTCAACAAACACAGCTAATGTCACAGAAAGACAGCTAATATACAGGTAACATAGCTAATGTCATAGAAAGATAGCTAATACACAGGTAGCATCGTAGAAAGATGCTAACTGCAAGCTAACTACTCAACAAACACAGCTGTCATACAAAGACAGCTAATATGTTCTGTGCTCTAATTCAAGAGCAGGTGTAATAAAAGCTTTAGCTGTGTGTTTGGTTCTCAACATGTAGCTTAAGCTGTGTAGTCATCATTTTGTGACTTTGACTATGTTACCTGTGCATTAGCTGTCTTTCTATGACATTAGCTGTGTTTGTTGAGTAGTTAGCTGTGCAGTTAGCATCTTGACTTCAGCTGTGTCACTAGCTGTCTGTGACTCGCTCTCTGTTTCTCTGTTACTTGTGTAGCTAACTGCTTTTCCATGATTTTTGCTCTGTAGTTAGCTGTCCGTCCACTCCATCCGCTGATGGCCTTTTGACCTTTAGCTTTCTGTAGCAGAGAGTGCAGTGCAGTGTGCTAACAAGTCGTACAGCTCACAGATCACAGTAACTGCAACCTGCAGCAATACAAACACACAGTGTAGCATTGATACACAAACCACACGTAGAGCTAACTGAAAATCTTGTTTTCTTAGAGGACACACAGTCAAATTGCTTCTTCATTTTGACCAAATACGAATTTACTGTGTTTTGCTTTTGTAGTGCAGCCTGATCATCACTGTGATCACAGCCACTCATCTCACCCCAGCTGAAACTGTGAGAGATTTTAGAGCAGTGCTGTGCTTCTGGTAGACGTTAGAGACTTGGAGAGTCTGCAACAAAGAGGATCCCAGCTGAAGGCCCCAGCAGGATGAACCTGGACAGCATGGACCTGCAGGGGAATACTGCTCAGCACTGAGTCACCAATTCAGAAACAACAAATAAATCAAATGAACCTCTGAAACACCCCAGCAGCAGCATTATCCTGCAGGCCGGTCACGCTGGAGGAGAAGCAGTGAGAAAAGGGCTGACTGGTCACTCACTAATCTCAATGGAGGATCCATAATTGGAAAAAAAAAAGGAAGTTTTCCAGCTGCATTCAAAGAAAACAAATCCTGTATCAGCTCACACACACATCACCTCTTATCTACACACAATGTAGATAGTTTTGAAAATAATGTTATAGCTACAACTCTCTGTAATCTGTTGATGTTCATTTCCACTTTGTTTTAGAAAAAAGAGACAGAGGCAGGACATCACAGACAGCAGTATAAAAATATTTAATGATCATTTTTACTTGCACAGGGAGAGTCTGGTCTATGTGTTAGTGTCTGTCTGAGCAGAGACCTGGGGAACACAGTGATATTTAGAAAACAACCAGATGCTGCTGGAGAAACAAACCGACACGTCTGAAAGTGCATTTGCACATCAACATGTGTGATACGTAGTGACACGTGGACAATGGAGGTCAAAGTCGTCCAGGCGCCTTCAGAGGGCAGAGGAGGGGGGGCGGGGCAAACAGTGGAGCGATGGCTTTGCGCATTCTCTACTTTCCACTTGTCTCGTCCATCGACTTCCCATGTGCCCTCGTTTCTCTTCAATTCAATTCATTTTCCTCGTCTTATTCAATTTCATGGCCAACAGCAGATTTGGGACACATGCTATGATATCACTGGGACAGTTCATTACTTTTTAATGGAGACTGTTTCCTGTTCAGAAATGTCCATACATAACTGTACATTTGCTTTTCTCCCCATTTCTTAATGTACATAATAAATAAAACATGAGAAATCACATGTTTCTCAACCAACCCTTATTCAGTATTTAATAAAACCTCAAGGGCTTGAAATATAACTCATTATACCATATCGAGCAGTATAAACAGATAAAGTCATTAATTTATAAAAAAAAATCATTAAACCAGCAAAAAATGTGTTAAAATTTTATTTTTAAAATGTATGAAGTGTCTAATCAGCTGGTTTCTACACAGTGTGTCCAATAGACAGTCAGATAGCAGAGTGAGCTCAGCAAACTGTTAGTTATTTAATGGAAATAAAAATTTATCCTGTATTTATCAGACAAATCGTTCACTACAGAGAGTCAAGAAAACTTCGCTGACATCTGACATAATGCAAATTACTGCAATTTAAAACATTGGAGCATCACTGTGATAAGCAGAGTGTTAAGTTCATAGTTTCTGTAGATAGATAGATAGATAGATAGATAGATAGATAGATAGATAGATAGATAGAATTGTTATGTACTGTCATTTAACAGATTTTACATTTCTTCAAGAATCATGTTTTAGACACATCCCCTTTTTTCAATAAGGAAAATGACACTTTAAAGAAATGTTAATGTCACATCCATAGTACTTTCCATTTTGTCTTTTTCTGTCTGTCTATCAAGACCACCTGCCAGTTGTTTCATTAACTGTACTCATCCAAAAACCTTATTACCAACACATCTTGAGGTTGTTTTAACTCTAGGTTAACTAGCATCATTAAACGCACAGTAAAATGCTAATTTTATAAGTATGCTAACATTACTATTATTAGACTTTATAGAAAAATGGACGAAGCAACTGGGTCTCAAAACTGAGGCCAGCGAAGAAGTGCGAAAAAAACCCCGATGGCCCCTTGATGCTGGCTCCAAAAAACTCTGGCTCCAAGTGACTTCAACTGAAAAATCTTCATTTTTAATCCTGAAATATTCAGTTAACACATTTTTTCCACAAGTCATTCTGATGTCAGTTAGCTCTTCTTCTCAGAGATATAGTGCTCCATCTGAAAATCATTAAGGAGATATTAGAGAAGGGGAGGAGTTAGGGGTGTGGTTAGTTTGATTGACAGGTGAGTCAATGAGTCAGCTTCAGTCTCATCCATGGTGGACAGTGTCCTTAGGTTCAAAGGTCAGACCCGCCTCCTCACTCCTCCCTTCACATCCAAATATGGTCACTACTGGCTCCAAAAACCAACATGTCCACGTTCAGATGACCTGGCTTTAAAATGTGAGTCCACAAACATAGTGACATTACATTAGCTTTGTCCAATTTGTAAACAGTCTGTGGCACTGACCCAGAATTAGCATTTGCATTTCATTAACCTGGATGAGGATGAAACAGTGAGACAATACACAGAGGGATGTATTTAGCTCCTGCTAATAGCAATGTGTCCAGTAAACTGTGCATTAACCCCGAGTAATGGACATTATTATCCTCTGTTAGCATTAACGGCCTCCACATGCTCACTTGTCCCCAGCTTCACCCAGAGTCACCTTTCCAGTCCGACCCTCTGCCACCGTGATAACTGGATACCAACAGTGTCAATAACAAATGACAAGATGGCGCTGGGCTGTGAGATACACACATCGCTTTTATGATGCAAACAAGCATTTGCATTTAAATAACTCTATTAACATTAAACAAAGACCTATCAATCTGCGGTTTTAATTACAGTTTTTTATTTGAAAATCATGCAGAGAAGGTAAATGTGAATGTTTAGTTCCTGGTGTTTGCAGGTAATCCTCAGCCTGTGTGGACCTCACTGGCTGCACCTCTCACTGCAGCTCATTAAAACCAAATGCATTGTTGCACTGGCCTCAATACACCTCTCACTCCAGCCAGTTTTTGGTGCTTTAGTGCAGCACTATATCAGTGTGAGCCCACCCTGACCAGCTACACCAGCTAGTAGCTACAATTAAACAGTTTTTGTTACAGATCAATGCAGTGGTGCATATGATTCATGGGAGCAGTGGGTTGGATGAACAGTTTTTCTGCAGGTTGTATTGAAACGATCACAAAGTGCCACAGGAGGATCTTGGTGTGCAGCTCGGTCAAAACTGTGTGTAAGACGTGACTTCATTTTGGACAAGAGGATTAAAAGCGGCTGTGATGTTACACAGAGTGTCGCTCTGAGGGCAGGGTTACTCTGGAGAAATCTCTGTGAGACCAGTGGTGGCCTTTTACATCTGACAAGCTTTTTATCGTATTAGCTTGTGCACACAGAGCAGCCTGAGCTCTCTGCAGCTCTGCAGGCTGGATGTAACCTCCAGGGCATCCTCCCACCAAGGTGCTCAGAGCCCTTTATGACTCCAGTGCACTTCCAGCCTCTGAACAACAACCTTAATTGAAGGATGCCCCGTGCGTTTACAACCTCACTGCTGAGACAAAAACATGGCCAGCTCCTTTTCAGGCTGAGGGACGACACTGGATGTTTTTTTAATCATCTATGACAACAATCATACACGTGCATCACCAGACAATGGAAGTGAGCATGAACAGATGTTGGCAGTGAAGCTGGTGGACGAGTGTTGCCTACACATGTGGAAGAGGACAGTTGTTGAGAAGTAAATGAATTGTTGTTTGCTAGCTAACTATGCTAACTGTGATTATTACACAGGATGAGCTCAAAAGATGCTCTTCTGTCAAGTGGGAGGAAGCAGAGACCCGTCATCAATCTTTAAATTCAGTCCATCCAGTTTTTTTAATGCACATTTACAATTTGCACATAAAAACATCTTAGTGGAAAAACCAATATTGATGTTCTGCCAAAAGCTTTCACACTTAGAGGAGGTGGAAGATCTTGCTGAAAGGTAAATGCAACCAAGTGCCTTGAAATAACTAATGACTCAGCAAAACTCGTCGACAAGCTCCTGCTACAGGAAAACTTTTCTTTATCTGAGGTTTGAATGAAGCTCTTTTAATTACATTGTTTTGTTGCAGCCTCTTCCTCTGCAGTGATGTATTACCACCTGATTGGACAATTAATATCACTTACAAGTTATCTCCATGATCTAACTGCTGATAGTCACTAGTTGATGAAAGGATGTATCAACCTGCACTTTATTTTACTGCTTGTTAATGTGTGTATTTCACCTTTTCAGCATCATGGAGGAGCTGATGGAGAAATCATCTCATCTGTGATGGATCTGTTGAAGGTCACATTGGGACACATGCTCATCAAACAGGAAGTGTGAGTAACTTGGAGTCACTGCCCTCAGGGTCAATAGTACACATTAAAAAAAAGAAATTAGCGCTCTAACATCAAAACGCATTACATGGCAGAGGAGGCAAAGCAGGGCTAGACATCAGACACAGATCCAACACCAGCTGATGCACTAAGTGACACCTGCCCCATCCACAGGCAGCACCAACTGCCACATGCCCTGCTGCATCTCCAGGCTCAGACTCTTTATGTGCAGTGGGGCAGAAAAAAACTATATGTTGTACTATCTTGAAACCAACACCTGTCTCCACAACAGACCTTCTCCTGTAGAGGGTCAGGGGGGCGGAGTCTGTCCAAGCTGGTATCAAGCAAGAGGTGAGGTGGACCCTGGACAGCTGGACAATCTGCTGCAGGATTTATTTCAAATTTACAGTAGCCACACCAACCCACACAGACACAAGGAGGACATGCAAACTCCACCTTGGACTGGTGTTAGTTGAGGTTCAAACCTATAATGTTTTTGCACAGAGGAAACAATGGTAACTACTGCACCACTGAGAGACAAACAGCCACATACACACTCACACCTCATCAATGAACCTATTAAATTGCACCTTGTTGTCTTCCAGAAACACACACTTCAGTTTGAGACTGCAGCTGTTTGTGACATTACCGTATTTTCCGCACTATAAGCTCCACCTAAATTTAACCCATTTAATTTTCTCAAAAACCAACAGTGCACCTTATAATCTGATGCACCTTATATATGGATCAATATTGGTTAATCATGGCTGCCGTAGTCAGGGGGTGTATATTGTGATTGCACTAACGTTTGATTTACCGTAGCGGTATCAGACTGTTTCTTTTACATGTTTACTGAATCAGGGAAAAGTTCCCTCCACGTTTGTGATGCACTAACTAGGTGATAAAAAGTGTCACTACCTGTTGTACCTTGCTGTTGGTAAAAGATAAAACTACGTCACTGACGTTACCTCGGAGAAAAAAATCAAACAGCTGTTGATGTAGCTTTGAACTGTGACAAATGGAGTTGGAAATACATTGTTTTCAACGAAGGCGGAGCAAATACCGGAAAGAGCTACCGGTACGTACGGTACTGTATTGTGAATGTACTAGCTTGTTGTGGAGTGAACGGAGTTGTCAGAAC
>OOFC01044892.1:0-10161 GCA_900323345.1 Pseudochromis fuscus | reverse complement strand
ATGCTGTGTGAGGATGATGCTGTGTGAGGACCATGCTGTGTGAGGACCATGCTGTGTGAGGACCATGCTGTGTGAGGATGATGCTGTGTGAGGACCATGCTGTGTGAGGATGATGCTGTGTGAGGACCATGCTGTGTGAGGACCATGCTGTGTGAGGATGATGCTGTGTGAGGACCATGCTGTGTGAGGACCATGCTGTGTGAGGACCATGCTGTGTGAGGATGATGCTGTGTGAGGATCATGCTGTGTGAGGATGATGCTGTGTGAGGACGATGCTGTGTGAGGATGATGCTGTGTGAGGACGATGCTGTGTGAGGATGATGCTGTGTGAGGATAATGCTGTGTGAGGATGATGCTGTGTGAGGATAATGCTGTGTGAGGATAATGCTGTGTGAGGATAATGCTGTGTGAGGATGATGCTGTGTGAGGATGATGCTGTCTGAGGATCATGCTGTGTGAGGACCATGCTGTGTGAGGACGATGCTGTGTGAGGACCATGCTGTGTGAGGATGATGCTGTGTGAGGACCATGCTGTGTGAGGATGATGCTGTGTGAGGACCATGCTGTGTGAGGATGATGCTGTGTGAGGACCATGCTGTGTGAGGATGATGCTGTGTGAGGATATGCTGTGTGAGGATGATGCTGTGTGAGGATGATGCTGTGTGAGGATGATGCTGTGTGAGGATGATGCTGTGTGAGGATGATGCTGTGTGAGGATGATGCTGTGTGAGGATGATGCTGTGTGAGGATGATGCTGTGTGAGGATGATGCTGTGTGAGGATCATGCTGTGTGAGGATGATGCTGTGTGAGGATATGCTGTGTGAGGATGATGCTGTGTGAAATGTGTGTCTGGAGACTGGAGACAGAGATGGATGCAGCAGCTGGATCTCACACATGCAGAGACAGGCACTAGATGTGGTCTGTGTCCAAATCAATCAGTCTGTTCATCCATTATCTTCAGTAGCAGTGTCAAGTCCTGTCAACTTAGCTTCATCTTTAAAAATAAACCATCTGAACAGACCATGTTTGTGTCCCACTAAACCTGGATACACTCACCAGTTGTTGGAGTTGAACAGAGGTCATACAATGAAGGCCTGAACATGACTTTTTCACCTGATTTACCTTCTGCCCACGATGGGTCAGCTCCGGCTGCAGGATCCAAAGATCAGCTGTAGGTAAACATGTTTGTGCTGAGTTGAAACTTTTTCGCTGACGCTGCAGTTTTCCTGTTGAGCCCTGATGTTGTCATGTTGCAGCACTGACAGCAGAGAGGACTCCTGCTGAAAAACTGTCTTTATTGAAGAGTTAAACTGGTTTTTATGCAAAAATAGACAAATAGATTTGTCTGTAGGCATCACACTCACCTCATTACTATTCATTGAAATCACATTATATGATCAGAGTAAAATGTCAATCTCATGGTTTTGCTGTTGAGCTTAATCAGTAAAGCTGAATAAATAAGTATTGTACTTGCAGTAAATCAGTGTTTCAGTGCAGTGTCTGTAGCTTTGCAGGTTTCTTTCTTTGTGGTACATGATTCATACAATGAAATCCTCAGAAGCTGAAGTCTGCAGTAAGAACCTGAAACAAAGACATGTCTCACCCACACTCATGAGGATGCTGTGTGATGCAACAACATCAACCAACTTGTTTTTGCTTTTTTAACAAATCTTCTTTTTTTTTTTCCTCAGTACAACATCATCGAACTGGAGGTAAGAAAATATCCATCAACCACTGCATTTATTTCACCCCCTGAAGAATCAGACTACTCCCAACATGGAGTTTACAGATGTACAGATACACAATATGAAGCTTGCAGCATCAGTTTACATTGAATCCTCTGTTGTTGTTGTTGTTGTTGTTGTTGTTGTTGTTGTTGTTGTTGTTGTTGTGGTGATTACACAGTGTGCACTGTGGGGGTTTATGATGCAGGACACTTTGGGAATAATGTCATGAGGTGAGGCACAGAAGAAAGATTGTGGATCATGGAAATAAAAAACCAAATCTCAGAAATCCTGTTTTACTCAGTGGGATTCAGCAGTGTTTGCTAACATTGACTGTGGCTCCTGAGAAACTTGGTCAGTACTGATCAACATGCTGAGGAGGTCCAGGAGGGAGTGTGAGGTTCATAGTGCTTCACCAAACCTGGTTAACACTCTGCTGTATCTTGTTGAACAGGATCCGAGCCGCAACAGGATTGGACAGTGGCTGAATGAAACATCTCAGAGTCAGATCTTGCAGCTCTCTCACTCGCTGAACTCGGAGGCCCGGCAGGGATCCTACCAACTCATTGTGTCAGTGGGTGACGAAAAAATCTATCACAGCTTCAAGGTGGAGAAGTATGGTAAGTAAGACCTGTTTGTTCATAATAATCATGATGCTAACCATGTCTCAGGAAGTACACATGTTAACATGCACACTCTGTCCCCAGTTCTGCCCAAATTTGATGTAACAGTCGATGTAACTAATGAAGTAAGTGTTGGGCATGAAGAGTTCAGCGCTGAAGTCTGTGCAAAGTAAGTCAAAGTCCTTTTAAGACATGATTTGAAGTATGTCCAGTTTGTAATGAGTGGTTGTTCTGCATTAGGTACACGTATGGCCAGCCGGTGCCCGGAGCTGTTACAGTGAACATGTGTCGTCCTCTTCACTCCCATGTTGCTGACATGTCCTCCATTGATAAAGTATCAAGCCTCTGCCACACAGAGACAAAGCAGGTACGGTTGCTATAGTTACAGTCTCACCTCCACCGTAGACATTCACTCTCTAAGCAGCGTTACAAAGTCTCATCATCATCTTTGTTGCACTACAACATGTATGTTTGTTTTATGACCGTGTTAACTGAAGGTTCAAAGGTGTCACACTCAGCACTGCACAAAGCCGTCACACTGTAGTCACGTCTTCAGCTCTGGTTCTTGTGTAGGTTTGAAATACATGTACCTCATGTAACAGATGTCAATTAAACCTTCATCTCATCCTCATCCCAAACTGCAACATAAAGAAAACTATGAAACAGTCTCACAGGTATGAGGTTGCTGTAAAATGTGCACAACTACTGAACACCTCAGGAACAAACAGGATTAAAACTCCCCTGTAGCAGCTCATGTAAAAACATTTTGCCACGAGTGTGTACAACTTGTTTCCTCACTTTTTTCCTGTAACAATCTGTGATGTGTTTTTAACGCCACGTGTCCACCTGATGGCTGTCTATGTGCCTCACATGCTCAGCAGCAGTGAATGTGACTTTCTTCTTCACCTCGCAGTCTGAACGATGCCATGAAAGTCCTGCTGACCCAGAAAATAGATTTCATGATGTTTGATTTGACTCCAACTTTCTAGGCCGACAAGAAAGGCTGCAACACTTTTACCTTCACGATGTCAGCTTTTACTAAACTTGACCAAAAGGCAGTGCAAGATGTTCTGGTCCTCAGTGCCACGGTGGAAGAGGAGGGCACAGGCAAGTACTGTTTTCTAATCATCATATTTATAGTGTGTGTGAAGAATGAATGTTGTGTGTGATGTGTCATATGGAGCAGGATGCTCTTAGTCCGTCTTTCAAAGGGGGCAGGTCAGGAGTGAAGATCTACGGCGCCCCTGAAGGGACAGGGAAACAACAACAAGGATGTGGGACAAAAAAACTTGTCCCTGTAGGGAATCCAGGAAGATCCATGAAGATCCATGAAGATCCATGAAGATCCAGAAAGACCCATGAAGATCCATGAAGATCCATGAAGATCCATGAAGATCCAGAAAGATCCATGAAGATCCATGAAGATCCAGAAAGATCCAGGAAGATCCATGAAGATCCAGTCTGATTAGAAAAAAAGTGTCTAAAACAACCACTGGGTTTGAACCCAAGGACGCCCATGAGTGTATTTGATACCAGAGCTCCTTGGGCCAAAGGCCAGTGATTGACTTGACTGTTGTCTTTTCATCTCACCTGAAGTTCTGGACTCTTGGGTGAACAGAGGTGCTGAGCTGTCATCCAATGTCCATCTGGCTGTAAACTGGTAGAGATGACAAGGTAGGCTGATGGTTGGACCTGTAGACCCAAGTTTACTGTGAGGGTTTGCCAGAAGCAGCTGCCAGAGATCCCTGTTCAGAAATATGTCAGCTCCCCACTCTGTGACAAAGATGGATGCAGGGATGGAGGAACTCAAGCTTCAAATGAGGATATTGTTGTTATTGTGGATCTGTCTTCACTGACACTCCTCTGTGGTGACAGTGTCCTCAGGTGGTGTCTGCCAACCATCCTGGTATCACACCTCTTTGTGCCTGGTGCTAGAAAACAAACTTTGTCGGGTGTTAAACCTCAGATTGAGCAGGACCAGGAGACTCCATCTAAACCGTGGGACAGGGCCCAGTTTTGGAGACTGAACCGGTCCAGTCTGCATGTTCTCTGTGGATCTGGAGAAGGTGTATTACCCAAGACTGACTGTAGGAGGTCCTTCAGGAGCACCATTTACAAGGTCCACTATTGGGGGCCATCCAGTCCCTGTATTCTCTGAGAGCTGTGTCTGTTTACTTCAGAATCTGAATATTTTTATTGTCGTTGTAGCAAGTACAATGAAATTAACCCTTAACCCTCTGAAATATTTTATGCAGTGCACAGTCCCAGGCCCACGGAGCTGCACAAACTGGGTCAAGCCTGTTGCACAATCAAAACTGGAAGTTATACAAAAATGAACATTGTCAGTGTTGATGAAAATGAGAGGGCCGACCGACCATTATCGGTTATAGCGCATTAAGGATTAGTGTAATCCTTGGCCGTGCAAAAGAGCGAATAAATAATTCAACAAAAAGAAACACATAAAAACAGCCCACTCAGTCGTCCACCCCAAAATATTGCACACACTGTTCAGATCTAAGTGGGTGTGCATGAGTCACTGTTTGGCAATGTTCAATGCAGTGATGGCTGCAGGATAGAGACTGTGTTTGAGTCTTTGATGGCCCTACATCGACTTCCTGATGGTCACATCCAGGATTGAGAAGGCTCGGTCTTTAACACCCACTGCGTCCTCTGTAAAGTTTTAGACAGAGTAATATTGGATTTTTTGGGGGGTGGGGGCGGCACCTGTGCCTCACAGCAAGAAGGTTCAGGGTTCGAATCTCGGCTCGGGCCTTTCTGTGTGGAGTCTGCATGTTCTCCCTGTGCATGGTGGGTTTTCTCCGGGTGCTCCAGCTTCCTCCCACAGTCCAAAGACCTGCTGTTAGGAGAACTGATCAAACTGAAGGCAGAGTTTATCTCCTTCGGCAGCTGCTGGACCTCCCTGGTCATCCAAGGCTTCTGATTGGGGTAGACCTGAATGTGTTTGTCCACTGTGACACTGTCTCTGCAGGGGGTATATGAAGGGCCCGTCCACACGAAGACGCTGAAAACCCTGTAAATCTGCCAGGCCTGTATGTGGCGCTGTAACGCTGCCACGGAAACACAAAAACAGAGAAGAAGACACAGAGCATACATATTAACCCTTGTACGCCCCCGGGGGTCTCCTCGTACCCCGCCTCCTATGCTCTTCGGGGTACGAGGAGACCCCCGGGGGCGTACAAGGGTTAAACTTGTGCGAGGTAAAAACAATGCACACTTGTTGCTCACGGTAGTTGTTCAGTTTCAGAAGCTTTTGCTGTTAAAGCCAAACCGAGCCCAGCAGCTGCTGCAGCACTAACACGATGCTGTGTTGTTATTACCCATTGTTACTGTTGTTGTCAGGGGTTGCACATGCGGGTTAAAGGAGAGGCGGGGCTACGGCGGCATCGTTTCAGGAGAATGACTCAGCATTTGGCGTCTTCAGACTTTCCACTCAGAGATCCATTTTCAAAAGATGTTTTTTTGCTCCCAAAACGCTCTGTCCACATGGAGACAAGGAGTAAATGATGAACAGCTTCACCATTTACACTGAAACCGTCTCCATGTGGACGGTGCCTAAAAGACGTGACATATGTCAGACTGGTCTCGGGGTGGAAGTGGTCTTACCCTGTAGCCCAGCTTGATGTTGCTGTAGATCTTGTCTGGTGTGTTAGCACACCTGGCGTGCTGGTAGAATTTAGGGAGCACCACTTTTAAATCCCCCGGATACTTGTTCTGCTGCCTGCTAATGTTATGGTACAGATGTCCCAGTGCTGAGTTAGCATCAGTAGATGGGGGGATGTAGACGCCTCCAGGGAGGTGGATGTGTCTGCATTTAACAGTCACACACTCCAGGTTCAGGGAGAAGTGAATGTCTCCAGTCACTGTATTTTACACCAATTGTTATGAATGGACACCCAGCCCTCTCCTCTGCTCTTACTGGAGCCACTGGTCCTGTCAGGATGCTGTGCTGTGTTTCCTCCAGCTGAACAGCAGAGTCTGGTCTGGGGGTATGAAGCCAGGTTTTGGTGATCGACAGATTGCAGCTGTCCTTTATGATGTTGTTTGTCACCACCTGCAACCTTAGTTCCTCCATCTTGTTTGAAAGAGAAAAACACTGTGGAGCGGTGGTTCAACCTGACTGTGATCCTCTGGGAGGAGCTGGAAGAAGTTGCAGGGATCAGGGACGTCTGAGCTTCCCTGATGCCTTGTTACAACCATGATGGATGGGATATGATGCTTCAACAATATGGCATGCACATTGTTGTAACATGGATGCTTTTTTTAATCTTCAGGTATTTCACGCCCAGAAGAGAAAAGAATAAGCATTTCTTATGTGATTGGAAAGCTGTCTTTCATTGATTCACCCAAGATTTACAACAAAGGATCCACTGTGGAGGGAAAGGTTTGTGGAAAGTGTTGCTTTAAGTTACGCAGTTAATCTCAAATGATGTCCACTCTCAGTAACAGCTTTATGCTCTGAACAGGTTCAAGCGCTTTACTACAATAATACCCCCATCCCTGACATGCCACTGTACCTGTTTGAGGGTGAAAGGTGGTCGGCACGAAGACTACAGAACCTTACCACTGACAGCAGTGGTGTGGCCACGTTCTCATTGAGCACAACTCATTTAATTGGTGATATCCGCCTCCATGTAAGTAACCAGTACCACTAGGAGTATCATCTGTAAGCCGGTATTCATCAGACCCATCACAGTGCTTCTATCAAACTTGATTGGACAGAGCAAAAGCTAAATCTAACATGGTATCTCTATAGGGAGTTGTCCACCATAGTAACCAGCAGCTGTATTAAAAATGTTGACTCCTTCAGTAATCTCGACATTTTCCTTTCCTTTGAAAACTAATCTCACCTCCAAACTTTTCTTCCTTGTTGACCATCATGAAATAATTTAAGTTTCGTTTCTGTAATCCAGGTAAGCAGCAAGCCAGTAATGGAGTACTATGGATACAGAACTCCCTTCTATGAGACTGCATCTCACACAGTGGAGCTGTCCCTGCCGTCCTCTCCTGGGGTGAAAACAGTCAGCTCCTTGGAGGTGAAGACGAGGGACAAAGCACTCGCCTGTGATGCAGAAGAGGACATCGCTATTAAATATACTGTGGTGGGAGAAGCCTCGGGCTCTGTGGACGTGATGTATCTGGTGAGTTATTTCTCAGCCCTTCACAAGTTCTGTCTTCAAGAGGAAACAAGAAGGTATTTAAGAAGGTAGCACTAACCTGTACAACAACACCAGACATCCTTCAACAATCCAAAATTAGGCCTTCAGTGGCAGTCCTCTGTATTATACTGGAAATATAGTAAATATCACACTGCTATTGTGAAAACACACCCTGAAAAATAGGAATAAGGGCCCTCGTTCACCAATGTCTTAACTTAAACACCCAAAAAAACCCTAATCCATTAAAGTACATGAGACTGCAGGACCGTATAGACACTGAAGTCACAGAAACTGAACAGAGGTTGACTAGTGAACAATACCCAAACCAAATGTAAATACAGCAAAGGACCAGACCAGACAAAAAGTACAGACTATTTTAATCTAACAATAAAGAAACCAACCAAGAAGAAGAAGAAGAAGAGCTGGGTCTTACCCGGGTCTCCTCCCAGTGGGACGTGCCCTGAACACCTCACCAGGGAGGTGTGTGGGAGGCATCTTAATTAGATGCCCGAGCCTCCTCATCTGGTTCTTCTCAATGTGGAGGAGCAGCGACTCTACTCCGAGCTCCTCCTGGATGACCGAGCTTCTCACCCTTTTCACCCTATCTCTAAGGGAGAGTCTGGCCATCCTACACAGGAAGCTCATTTCAGCTGCTTGTACAGCTGACCTTGTTCTTTTGGTCACTACCCAAAGCTCATGACCACAGGTGAGGGTGGGAATGAAGATCGACCGGTAAATCGAGAGCTTTGCCTTTCGTCTCAGCTCCTTCTTCACCACAACTGATCCGTGCAGAGTCCACATTACTGCAGATGCCGCACTAACCGCTTGTCGATCTCACGCTCCATCCTTCCCTCACTCGTGAACAAGACCTCGAGGTACTTGAACTCCTCCACTTGGGCAGGATCTCCTCCCCGATCCAGAAGAGATCCTTTTCCATAGACCTTACCAGGGAGGCTGAGGAGTGTGATCCCCTATAGATACAACACATCCTCCGGTCCCTAGTCTTAAAAAGAGGGACCACCACCCTGGATCTGCCAATCCGGAGTCACCACCCCCAATGTCCATGCGATGTTGCAGAGTCGTGTCAACCATGACAGTCCCACAACATCCACGGTGTGGGATTGAGGAGGTCTTCAAAGTATTCCTTCTACCGATCCACAACGTCCCAAGTCAAGGTCAGCAGTGGACCGTCCCCACAGTGCTGACAGAGTACTGCTTCCCCCTCCTGGTGGTCCAGAACCTCTTTGAAGCCGTCTGGAAGTTGTACTCCATTGTCTTACCAAACTCCTGCCATGCCTGGGGTTTTCCTCGGTGACCGCTGCAGCTGCTGTTGGCTTGTCCTGCATGTACCTGCCTGCTCCCTCTGGAGTCCTACAGCCTAAAAAGGCTGAAGAAGGACTCCTCCTTCAGCTTGATGGCATCCCTCACTGCTGGTGTGATTGTCACCTCTCACTGTCTATTGGGGGATTAAGAAAGGTAGAATAATATTTTCAGTGATGAGTTTTTTCATTTGAGCATGGCTACCCGTGCTGTCTTGCTCATTTGAGAACGGTCTTTGACCAATCAGATTGCTCGGTCAGACCTGCATGTTGCATAATATGTCATCTTACAAGCACTGTACTGCAGGGAGCCTGGTGGGATCACAACAGTTTGGAAGCTTAACATATCCAACATTTTATTCACCACAAAAACTGCTCTCTAATGTAGAAATTCTTTATGGACTTGCTCCACCTCCACTTTGTCAATACATTAAAAATAAGAGGTTTTGTCACCAGAGCCTCATCCAGAGGAGACACTGAGATCTCATACAGAAAAAACACTTTTGGACAAACTGTACCGTCAGTCAAAGGGAGTCGGTTTAGAAACAGCCTCCCAACAAACATGAGCATGTTGTACATAGTACCCTTTAAAAAAACACCTTAGACAGTTTCTTAAGGGAAATCAATCATACAGTCCTTTAACTCATTTTACATTGTTTTCATGTGTATTTCATGTGTGTGATTATGTCAGAAAATTGTGGAGGTTGTCTTGCCTCAGGACGACAGATGTAGATTAGCAACAGTGCAACAATCTGGTGCATTTACAGCTCATATACATGCATTTGACTGTGTCAGAGAAAAGATGTGGAACCAGGACCCGAATGCAGACACCAGGCAGGAGTAGATAAAATGAAGTCAGTTTTAATCTGGGCAGAAGTATCCAACACGACAGGCAGAAAGGCAGAATCCAAAAAACCAGGCAGAGCTGTGACTGTGACAGCAAACCATGAGCATGAACAAAGGACTGGGCCTCGAGCTGGAGCTACAGATGAACCTGCACCGAACAGAGAGACACATGAGGTTAGATCCACCAGGTAACGAGGCACATTGACCAACAGGTGGAGAGGACGATCAGGGAGCAGGTGAGACGAGACAATCAAGGCAGCTGCAACAAGACAGACAAGAAAAACTGGAACACAGAACAAGACTACCAAAATAAAACAGGAAGCATGACACAAGGACAGAAACATGAACTACACATAATGATGGAACAAGAAGAAAACCAAAGCAAAACCACACGGATAAAACTAAATACAAGAAATCATGATCATGATCAAAACCAACTTAAAATACAGATATCCATTAACTAAATAAATC
>OOFC01044890.1:0-14307 GCA_900323345.1 Pseudochromis fuscus | reverse complement strand
ACAGACAAATATCAACCATGAGGAGGCAGCTCGGAGGTCGGCCACAGCCAAGTACCTGCAGAGGGTGAGGCAAGTCCTGAAAAGTCAGCTGAATGGGAAAAATAAGATCCAGGCCATTCACACCACTGCCCTGCCAGTAATCAGATACCCCGCTGACATAATATCCTGGCCACTGGAAGAGATCCAAGCCACAGACATCAAGACAAGGAAGCTCCTCACAATGCATGGAGGGTTTCACCCTAAGTCCAGCCTGAGACTATATACGAAGCGAAAAGAGGGGGGCCGAGGGCTGAAGAGTGTCAGAGCCACAATCCAGGAGGAAACAGTTGGCCTCTGGGAATACGTGGAGAAGATGGCCCCTAACGACGAACTGCTGAGTGAATGCCTCAGGCAACAGAAACGCGATAGTGAGGAGGAGGAACCTGAAGAGCCATCATGGAAGGACAAACCCCTGCATGGCATGTACCACCAACAGATTGAAGAAGTGGCTGACATTGAGGGAACACAATAGTGGCTGGAAAAGGCTGGACTGAAGGACAGCACAGAGGCTCTGATCATGGCTGCACAGGAACAGGCCCTAAACACACGACACCACACCAGACAGGACCCCATGTGCAGACTGTGCAAAGAAGCCCCTGAGACAGTGCAGCACATCACAGTGGGCTGCAAGATGCTGGCAGGTAAAGGTAGCAGGCATTGTGTACAGGGACATCTCTACCGAGTATGGACTGAAGGTCCCAGGGTCAAGATGGGAGACGCCCCCAAAGGTGATGGAGAACTAGCATGCCAAGATCCTGTGGGACTTTCAGATCCAGACAAGATGGTAATGGCCAATCAGCCGGACATAGTGGTGTTGTACATACAGCAAGGACTGCGGTAGTGGTACATGTTGCGATCCCAAGTGACAGCAATATCAAGAAGAAGGAACATGAGAAGCTGGAGAAATACCAAGGTCTCAAAGAGGAGTTAGAGAAGATGTAGGGGGTGAAGGCGTCAGTGGTGCCAGTGGTGATTGGGGCACCAGGGGCAGTAACCCCCAAGCTGGGTGGATGGCTCCAACAGATACCAGGAGCACCATCTGAGACCTCGGTCCAGAAGAGCGCAATCCTAGGAACAGCTAAGATCCTGCGCAGAACCCTCAGACTCCCAGGACTCTGGTAGAGGACCCGAGCTTAAAGGACACACAAGACCGCCCAGGAGGGCGAGAGCACTTTTTTTTTTTTGTTTATATATATATATATGTATATCACACCATACCATGTCATTGATTGAACTGAGATCAATAAGATTTTAGATCATCGATTGATCTTGAATGTTACAGAAGGATATTTCTGCTGTTTTTGAAACATCTAAATCATTTCTAAGTAGCCTACATTTTTTAAATGATCGTGACGCCCCTGCCACTGTGTTGGAGGCAGTCGTACTTTACCTTGGCTGAGGAGGGAGGGAAGTCATCACCTGAACCTGTCAGGCTTTATAATCTCTCAGCCTTTTGTGTTTGCTTTGTATTTTTTAGTTTAAGTTTGGTTTTAATAAACTTAAGTTGAGTAACTCACTTGTGTGGTCTCCCTATTATCCCTCCCTATTAATTATCACTTACTTTGAGCTCGTTTCTGACAAATGGGGGTCTCATTCGTTATTATAACACAGGTGCTACAAAGTGTGTACAGGACATTGAAAGCATATTTTCACGTTAATTTCATGTTTCATGTTTATTTTACCCAAAAGCCCCCATCAGATTACCAAAAGTCAGGAAATATTAAGTCAAAAAAATATGTTAACTATGTACTTTGAGACTTTAAGTGAGGTCACACTGGCCCGAGGGATAAAGGGTTAATTAGCCAGTTTATACATTTCTGTCATTTCCTGTTTACAGTGTTATTGCGTGACATCAACGGATGTCAGTTCATGACACACAGTTTGCCGCTCAAACCCTCAGAGTCATTCATCCCTCAGCAGCAGTAGCAGCAGCGGTGGTAGTGGTCATCCTCCTCCTCCTCCTGTCTGACCCGGGAAACATCTCCTGCCCCCAGGTGAGCTTCAACACGCTCTTACCTACATGTAGAGATTGTCTAATGGACCTCTTAACGGCTGGTTACATAAACTCATAGCGCACGTGCTCTATTCACTTTGAAGTTTTACCGTCTGTTATTAACGCGCCTTAAGTACAAGAAGGCGCGACAATAAAACCTTTCAGGGAAATGGACATTTGAAACAAGTAGACAAACAGTCCAGCTACAATAACCACACCTGTTATATTTTACATTAAACTGTGACTTATGTTACATTAATGTGACTTTTGTTCAGACTTTTGTTTGGACCACTTTCACTTTGTGGGCAGCGGGATTCCTGCTGCTCAGTCAGGAAACTGTTAAGACTCACTGATGGTCGTCAGAGGGAAGTAAAAGGTGGAACATTTCAAACAGTTCACACATGGTGCGTTCACGGCTGGAAGCGAGGTAGCGATCTAGCACCATGTGTCGATGAGTCATTGTTGCGTGGAGGAGAGATACTATCAGGTACTTGAGAACAAAGAACGTGTTTTACCACTTACAGGCTACACATTCACAATCTACTATTATTTCTAAACATACAAAAAATACTTTGTAAAATGGAAATTACTTCATAGGAACCAAGCCCAGTTTCTTTCTTAATGCGTTTGTTTGTGATTCATTTCTAATTCAAGCGAATTCATGTGAACTGACACGAAATATGAATGAAGGCACCTGTACAGGTACAGAACAGTAAGTACTCATTTGACAATTAGGTCAACATCAGAGTGATATGAGGTCACTACAAGGTTTGGTCACCACTGTTTAGTATTTATCTATGTCCAAGTAAAATGAAGCGTCTTACTGAGTATTTACTAGGTCGTTGCTCTTTATTTTCACCATTATTTCAATAACAATCAGACACAGCAGAATTCTCAACAAGCATTGTAACCTTCATATTCAGACACATGCACATCAGCAGAGATGCAGATACAAAATAATGATAATAATAATTTAATAAAAGTATGTTAAAGTTTTAGCATTTGATCTTCCAATTGCACAATTATCTCAATAAATAGAAAATACACCTTTATAGGTGTAGATAGTGCACTGATTTTACTGAAGGACACTTTCTAAAACAAATACTTAAGATTTAACATTAGTTAATAATAACAATATAATTTAATAATCTAAGAGCTTGTACACCTTGTTGATATTTTTAAATTTAAGGACAGTTTTTTTTTAAAGTCAACTCTTCTTATTAGTGATCTGGTGGTCCATATAAAAATCATTTCATCATTCAGGAGATATTAGACTGAGAAAAGTGGAAGATTTAGGGGTGTGGTTAGTTTGATTGACAGGTCTATTCTCCAGTGAGACCAGACCTGAACTTCAGTCTCATACGCATTGGGCAGTGATCTCAGGTTCAAGGGTTAGACCCGCCTCCTCACTCCTCCTTTCATATAATATCATCACTTCTGGTTCCAAACAACCAACATTCAAATGCCAAACTCCTGCCTTAAAGCAGGTGGTCAAGCTTGCTTTGTCCATCCCTACAGTCTATGTTTTTTACCCAACATTTTGTTGTTATTACACCCGTCTTAATGGGTTAAATTAGCCCAGCGTGTCATTAGTTCAATTTTTACCCAGTTCTGCTTCAAAGCAACCCAGCGTTTTGTCTGTGCCCTGTAAACACGTCATGACTTTATGTATTCAAACACATTGTGTTTCTCTGGACTTTGGTGCAGATCCTTGACAGAAGTGGCAGAATGTGGAATGAAAAGAAACAGACTCCGCCCACTGACCGGTGAGTCTGACGTCTTGTTTAAATATGTTTAAATATGGTGTTTTGACCTGATCCAAGTCACTTCAGTGTTTTTTTTGTTCCCACAGTGGTCAGGCAGTTGCCCTCATCATCTTTGTGCTTGGTCTGGGAACTCTGCTGCCCTGGAACTTCTTCATCACAGCCTCACAGGTTTCACTCTAATGTCATTTTCATCACAACTAAAGTTTCGACGCCCAACAAAGATGACTTTTTTTTTTCATTTTCACTACACAGAGACAAACATTACATTTGCATTTTTTCAGTTAATTTCTTCCTTTTCTGGTGTGTGAAAATGATGTTTCTCGTATGTCAACCAATTTGTTTCTTTTAAATGTCTAAAAATAAATAGAACGACCATAATCATAAATACCCTTCATAAATGTTTGTGATAAATACATAGCAGTGCTGCCATTGTTTTGCAGATGGTCTTAAATCACCATCTGTTGTTTTTCATGCTATGTCAGTGTCATTGAACTGACTTGTTTCATGATTCTCCTTCCTCCTCTTTAAGTACTTCAACGAGCGCCTGAACGTCACCACTAATGGTACATCAGACAGTACGTCCAAAGACTACAACTATGACAGCTGGATGGCATTGCTCTCTCAGCTGCCCCTGCTGCTCTTCACCCTGCTCAACTCTTTCCTGTATCAGTGGTGAGTCTTGCAACATGCTGTTAGAAGAGGAAATGATTCAGTTTCAGAGGATCTTATTGAATAGATTTTTGTATTTATTCATCAGTGACCAGGACCAGACTAATGGTCCTGGTCACTGATGTCTAATGTGATTAACGATGGTATTCGCTGTCTGTGGCCGGTCACAATGAGGTCGTTGCTCTCTGCAGGGTGAGGGAGCGTATCCGTGTGGCCTTCAGCCTGGTCGCCATCTTCCTCCTCTTCTCCCTCACTGCTGGTCTGGTCCAGGTTCACATGGAGCCAGACACCTTCTTCTCCGTCACCATGGCAACTATCTGGTTCATCAATAGTAGGTTTATGCAAGTGATCACGTGTCATGTCAGATAAACTATGAAGGAACTGTAGTTTTTCTTTTATCTGGTATTTTAATTATAGAGGTGTGTGTGTGTGTGTGTGTGTGTGTGTGTGTATAGCGTTCAGTGCCGTGTTGCAGGGCAGTCTGTTTGGTGTGGTCGGCCTGTTTCCTCCTCGCTATAGCACTCTGTTCATGAGCGGTCAGGGTCTGGCTGGGATCTTCGCCGCCGTCGCCATGCTCTGCTCCATCTTAAGTAAGTACTGCAGCTCCTGACCACATTCACACTACATTCACACGTGTAAACAGTGTTGAAACATTTGCTGTGTAGAAGAAGTTAAAACTCTAATGACAGAGTTAGGCTGAACTACTGACAACTCATTAACATCCAGCATCACAGCAACACTTTACAGTTCATTACAATATCATTAAATTGTGAAAAGATGTGACTGAGCCCAGGAATTGAATTTTTCCTAGAGTAACGAACCTGTTTGTATTCAAGCAATTGTAAGGCTGTCAGAAATGAATCAACTTTATTACTTGTTCCTACCAAAAGTAACTGTGTTAGTAGCATGTGTGTAAATGGGAGTAACTGGGAGTCAGTATGGATGGAGGGTGTAATGATCAACAGTTAGAATGGGAGATGTAAATGGAGCTGAAGTTGTTGTTTATCTGCAGGTAAACCAGATACAAGCTCGGCTGCTTTGGGATACTTCATCACTCCGTGTGTGGCAACGCTGTTGACTCTGCTCTGCTACCTGCTGCTGCCACACCTGGTGAGGAGGCTGAACACTGACGCACACAGAAAATCACTGGTGTGATTTCCTGATCTGGGATCATGGAAATGAACTGAACAGAGAAACCAAGTTTACAGACAGACAGACAGACAGATAGATAGATAGATAGATAGATAGATACTTTATTGATCTCAAGGGATATTCAAGCACCAGGAAACTTAACATTCATATCAGGTTGTGCAGGATTCCAATTTAAATGTGGTTACTGGAACATATTTTACTTGCAATATACATGCCATCCAATAGTTCTCACTAACTCTACAACTACTATAGCTGCTGCAGTAGTGAATATCTGTCTGACTAAGTGCAGTAATTACTTTACAAATGTAAACACGTAAATTAAGGAATGTGATGACGTCATCATCTCCATGTACCATGTCAGAGTTTCAGAGTACATGAATGTTCAGTGTTATCACCACATTACAATCTTCTGACCGTGCTGACTCTCTCCTGCAGGAATTTGCTCGTTTTTATCTGAACAGAACTCAGTCTGAAGAAGTGGAGAAGTCCCAGGAGCTCCTCAGCAGCCCAGGTCCGTCCTTACAAAGTCTCACTCAGCATCATGTCAGTGACCTGCATCCAAGATTTAAATTAAACCTTAAGTAAGATTTGGGCGATCACATTATGGTTCACTCACCGATTCATTTTTTTTTTCTTTTTTAAGGCAAACTCAGTAAAAAAGATCTTGAAGCCAATGGGAAGATCATCTGTGAGCCAGAGGAGAGTCAGGAGCGTTCCTCTGTCCTGGCCGTCTTCAAAAAGGTGAAGTTAACTTTGAGTTGACTGCACATTCATATTGAGAATCTTGTGTTTTAACCATATCACAGAGGTGGACTCAGAGCAGAGCCACAACGAAGTTCAAGGCACATGATTGTGCTGCACAGAAGATATTTTAGTAGTCGCTTAGTTGACATGTTGAAATTTGTACCAAAATAACCCAAAAGTTCCATTTGTAGTGAAATATTAAAAAAAACAAAAAAACAACACCAAATCCTTACACAACAATTAAAAAAAAAACTGTTTCCCCAAAACCACAAAATTATTCAGATGCATGTGTCTTCCTATAAGAGCAGCAGTTAGTTAGGACCAGAGGATCAATATGAGCAGGAGTTCTCCACCACACAATATTTATTATAGATTTTTTCTCCTCCTCCTATTTTTTTATTTATTTTTTTTAACACAGTCAAATACGTAAATGATATTCTTGTAGGGTTAATTAGTGGTCAATTATATTGTCCTTGAAGTTTTTTTCTCATTTAATCAGTTTGCTTCTTTCTTACTGTGAGCATGAGAACTCTTGATGGAAGTAGATGTTCACTTGTGAGGTGTCCGGTCTTCTCCTCCCAGTCACTGTGTCACTGACTAACACCTTCTTTCTCAGATCTGGCTCATGGCGTTGTGCGTTACCTGCGTCTTTGCCGTCACCCTGTCGGTGTTTCCAGTCATCACAGTCCGAGTGAAGACGGTCTACGATGACGAGACCTGGGGTAAGGCGGCTTTACATCGTTCACCTGCTGATGTAACATTTGATAAGCACATTTCAAACTGAGAGGATCTTGGTTTTATTCTCAGACCACTTCTGAACTTACAAACATGAGTCAAACAAACAATCTTCTAACTACTGGAAAACAAATCTTCTTTTTGCATTGTTGATTTGACTTAACCCTTTAACATCTGAGCCTCCAAATTTCCACCTGGACTTTTTATGCTTATTTTGATTTCAAATTCAAATTTAACATGGAAATCTAACATTCATGTGCAGTCGCAGTGTTTTTTTTCACTAAAACTCTAAAATCAAAATCCGTTTTTTGTTTTTCTGCTGTTCTTGTTTCATCGTCACTGTTATTACAACACATAGTATATAGTAGATCAGCTGTTTTACCGGCTTCTGAGAGAAGCACTAATGAAATTACCGTAATGACACCAGATTCACTATGAAGTGCAACATCTCAACTATCGGGAATGTTGAAATTTTTCCAATTGCACAAACCGTTACAAAATTATACTACCGTATTTTCCACACTATAAGGTGCATCGGATTATAAGGTGCACCTTCAATGAATGGTCTATTTTAAAACTGTTTTCATATATAAGATGCACCACATTATAAGGTGCATAGAATAGAAACTACTGTAGTGTCTGGGGTTGTGTTATCATCCATCTAGATGAAGCTGCACTAAAGTGAATGTCAACAAAACAGTCAGATAAGTCAGTCAGTCAAACTTTATTAATAGAAAACTAACCAACGTTCTGACAATTCTGTTCACTCCAAAACAAGCTAGTGCATTCACAATACGGTACTGTACGTACCGGTAGCTCTTACCGGTATTTGTGCCGCCTTCGTTGAAAACAATGTATTTCCAACTAGTGCAATCACAATATACTCCCCCTGACTACGGTAGCCATAATTAACCAGTATTGATCCATATATAAGGCGCATCGGATTATAAGGTGCACTGTCGGTTTTTGAGAAAATTAAAGGCTTTTAGGTGGAGCTTATAGTACGAAAAATACGGTAATCCAAAGAAGCACGTGCAGACCTGTGACCAACAAAATGCTAAGAATTAAAGTTAACATCTTAAGTTTAATAACTCTTTTCTCTCCATTATAATGAGATTGTCTCAGTTGTTGGAGTTCAGTTAATTTCCATTTTTGAGGCAGCAGGTGGAGTCAGGTTTTGAAATGGTTTGAAAGGGTTTTGATTGGTCACAAATCAGACACACTGAATAAAGGGTTTTTTAAGAAAAGCAGTATCATATTTTTGATATGCAGTCATTGAGTCCTGCTCTCTGTTTCTAACAGGCAAAGTGTTCACCTGCGTCTGCTGCTTCATCGTTTTTAACGTCATGGACTTGGCTGGTCGCAGCGCCCCGTCTCTCGTCCAATGGGTCAGTGACTCTGCAGCCTGCAACACAACTGAACTGAGATTTTTTTCTAGAGTTGCTTTTTTCCTCATTTTGCTCTGGTGATAAATTGTTGGAATTCTTGTTTGAATTGGTCTTTCTCAACAAACCTAATTATTATCATCTATAAAATCTCCAAAATTGGATCCTGTAGTTCTGGGATATCTTTCGTAGTCTGATCTTTGTTGACATCAAGTGACTAAATTATTTCAGCATCGTTTAACTGCAAATATTTTAATGTTCCAACAAGTAACCTGAACGATCCCTGACCCTCTGATGTCTGTGTAGCCCTCTAAAGAGAGCCCGCTGTTTCCTGTCGCCGTGTTGTGTCGCCTGGTCTTCATCCCTCTGCTCATGCTGTGTAACATCGAGCACTCGAGACTTCCTGTCTTCTTCAGTCACGACTGTGCCTTTGTCGCCATCATGGCCCTGTTCTCCTTCTCTAATGGATACCTGGCGAGCCTCTGCATGACCTACGCTCCACAGTGAGTCCTCAGCAGAAAGTGATGCGGCGTGTTGTGTGGTTGAGCTGAAATAATCTGTTTAAAATGCTCCAAAAGAACAAATTAATAATAATAATAACATTGTTTAAATAGCACTTTTCAAAATGAGAGTTACAAAGTGCTTTACACTGCAAAAGACTTTTGTGGCCTGGGTCGCAAAAGTCCTGTCACCTCTGGTACCACACCTCTCTACTGGGACCCTCAGCGGGGCCCGGTCAGAGGACCTCAGGCCCAGAACAACACTAGAGACCTGATTTTGGAAATCCATCACAACTGACAGAAGCAGGACTGGACCACACTGGTCACCTGAGCATCAAATGATAACTCAGGGTCAACCTTGATGCCAACATGACAGTCCTCCTTAACTGAAGGGCAGGTGTAGATTCTCTCCATTCACGTCTATAGCAACAATGAGTCGAAAATAAGTAGAATATTTGAAAAAGCTGAAGTTGAAAAATGTTTAATACCAGCACACATGTCCTGATGTAGTTGAACATTTTGCTAGTTGAATGATTTCTGTGAGCCTCAGAGTTTTATCACATTAATTGTAACACAACATCATTCAAGACCCACATCAACCCATCAGTTGTCCAACATGAGACTGGTGCTTCAGAGTGTTGCTGATGATTCCTGGTGTGGATGATCAGCTGAACCTTACCCAGGTTTACTATAGTGCCACGGTACCACCTGTTGTAACTGTGTGTTTCTGTCCACCAGGCTGGTGCGGTGTAAGGACTGTGAGACGGCCGGGTCTCTGATGACCTTCTTCCTCGTCCTGGGTCTGGCTCTGGGGGCATGTCTCTCCTTTCTACTGGGAACACTGGTTTAGAAGACCGAGACAAGCAGACCTCATGAAACTTTATTCACGATTGTTGGTCAATTAACAAAATAAAACAAAGGGAAGCCCCACATCTGATGAGACGCCATAAAATACGAACGCACCTGAACCCAGGTAACAGCACTTTGAGTTAAGGCTTATTTCACAAGCATACTCATAATAGTTCATTGATATTATGTCATTGGCACCTTGCATTGTGTTTTCATTTTTTATGACAAAAATTGTTGATCTGTGCTTTTATTAAGTGTTTATGATAATTAGCACTCTCTGTTTTTTTTATTTAAAATGCTAAATTTTATCTTTCAGACTTCAACAACCATTTTCAGTCTTTGCCAACAGCTCAGGATATTCATAGATTTTTCTTACTACTGTTGCGATCATTTTGTTCTGTGGTTCTGAGTACTGAATATTACAGACTCACATGGGTGGTAGCACTGATCTAAGCTTTGTATTGTATATTTTATTAAATTAGAGAAGAAATGTGCTGATGCAGCTAAAACCAAATATAAAACTCCTCCTGAATTCACAGCTATGAGGTGACCTTTCAGATATTTAGAGGTGAAAAGACTTATTATTTGAAGTTGTCTACTTGTCTGGACCTAGAATGCGAAAATGCAGAAGTGATGCATTGATGTTTATTGTATATATATTTCTATATATATATAGTCACTGTATTTAATCATTCATTGTTCCAAGTTTTACAATTCAAGGTTGTTTACTGTTTGAAAATGGTTTGTTTTTATATGAATGTATTTGTGGCAATGACTCTGAAGATCATTTTAATGTTTGTCTAATGCTTATTTATGTATTTTTATACTGTAAGGATGTTTTCTTTAAAAAGAGTTTTTCTAAGTGAAGTGTTTGCTTCCTTGATAAAAATGTTCAAAGTGACAGTCAGACCTGTGTTGGTTTGTTTGAATGACCTGATGTGACCCGTTTCTGGACAGGCTGTGGAAGATGACTGAAAACCACTCATTAGAAAATGACTCATACAATAATGGAACAATAGAAGTTGAGTTTGTTCATGTACTTTGGTACTGTACCTGCTGCTGCCACACCTGGTGAGGAGACCGAACACTGACACACAGAAAATCACTTTGATGATTTTCTGATCAGAAATCCTGAAAATGAAGTGAATGGACTGAATCCAGAGAAGCCAGGTTTACATCAGGAAACATCACATCATGTTTTACATCATTAACATTTAAATGTGGTTATTGGAAAGTCCTTACACTCAGCATCATGTCAGTGATGTGTCCAGGATTTAAGGTCAAAATTCAGGAAGGTTTGAGTAATCACATTATTAATTCAGTCATTGATTATTTTTAGAAGATTGATCCAGATGATTAAAGCATTAAAGTATTTAAGATAAGCATTAAAGCTTATCTTAAAGCAGTACCCCAGAAGCAACCGCTGGCAGCGAAACCACAGCAACCAGCAGCCCTCCAACAGCACCTGCAGCTATCTCTCCATCAACAGGTTCCAGTGTTAGTTCAGGGCCAGTTCCTGACTTAGACCCAGTTTGTTGTTTCCATCGCTGCAAGAACCGGCCCCAGCTGCTAAAACGGGCCACCTCTGGCCCCACTTCTTTGCTGGGCCAGGCTAAAACCAGCAACAGCACTTGTATGCACACGATCAGCTCCTCCATTTAAACATTATTACAGCGAAGGTGCGCTTCGCCATCATATGTGACCAGTAAGGACATCGTAAATTCCCAAAACTGAATAAATACCACACGTAGCGATGCAACACTGCTTTGTTAACACAATCATGTTGTAACTAGAATATCTGCTGAAAAAATACTTTTTTCATGGACTGATAGTAACAGGGTAACAGTAGTTTGTTAACAGCAGCTAGCTTGCTAGCTTGCTACCTATACAGTGACATACTGACCTTTTACGTGACGCGACCCCAACTTGGCTCCTTGCCAGTGGAAAAGCAAACCGGTTCATAGGAGGAACGGGATCTGAACCAACTGACCACCAGGACTAGCACCAGCCCGGACCTGGCACCCGTTATTGTTTGGTAGAAAAGGGGTAAGTAGTGTAGACTTGTAAAACCAGGGACAGCACTTGTATGTATGGAGCTATTTTGTCAAAATAATTGAGAGAGGAAGGTTCAAGTTTGAGAGAGCAATCTTCATATTTGAGAAAAGAATAAATTATTGAAAGTGGGATATTTGTATTTAAGAGAACAATTTTACAAGTTGTTCTCTCTTTCAAGACTCAAACATTGCTCTCATGTTAGGTTTTCGCTCTCAAATCAGAAATCTGTTCTCTCACAGCACACAACTCCTCTCTCTCAGTAACAGTCGTGTTGCCCTCTGCTTACAAAACACAGGCATGCACGCGACTGTTAATCCAAAAGCCTTTTATGTTTCCTTTGTGTTGCAAAGTGACGATGAGAGATTTTGCACAGAGTTAGTGGACAATAGGTGTCTAAACGTTTTTGCTTCTTTTGAGAACGAGTGATGGAGTGTTCTCATCTGGATGTGAACTTGGCCTTTTAGCTGTTTTGTCTTGTAGTTCTAGCAGCTCTTCAACACCCTTTCTATCTTCAGTTTTGCTTATTACTATTCATGATGCTGTTGCTGTTGTTTGTTGTTGGTATAATTAAAATATTTCCAAACTAAATGTTGCTGAATATACACCTATTTATTGATTACTGCACTCATCAGTTGTGAAAGTACAGCATTTTTTGCATGGTACTCAATATCTTTCAATTAAGGATATTTGGCAGAGCAACTTTCATGTGTAGTTTATATAGCTCAGTTGAGGAGAAGTAACAAACCATACACTTGAATGTGTAGTGTAATGTCACATCATTTCTAAAAGACCACTATCTGTGTTCAGTATTTATCATTTTTGAGGTTGCTATATGTAAGAGGCCAATGGGTTCAGTTCAGGATGGCAATGTAGGCATTCCCCTTAGAGAAACAGTCTAACTGTTCAAGGAGGCAGAAACGTGTGTATCTAATGCAATTTTGACTGGAACCACATACACTGCCAAATTACAGGTTTGTGACTCAGAGCATAAGGCAGTCAGAAATTTCTGCCACAAATATACCTGTTTTAATTTTATATATGTATTTTTTATGCCTGTGTGCCATATAAATATATAAAATATAAAATTATTTATATGGCACGATTTATTTATGTTGAGGTTGCTTTTTTTAACTGTGTAATGATCACACAGCATAGTTATCTAATTTGATGGATGCATCCTAGTTTTAATATGCGGGCTGTCCGCTTGGTCAGAGTCACATGTTGGATTCAGCCAATAGCATGCCTACGTTGAGCAGCGTTGAGCTCCGCCCCAAACTGGTGAACGAGGCGCCACAGTAGAAGAATAGACCCGCCTCTGTCTTCTTTTACGTCCTCAGACAGGGGATAACAAGCTGTGAATCCAGCGGAGAGGTTACTGAGTAGAAATCTACTGAAGCATCAAGATGAGTGGAAGAGGCAAAGGAGGAAAAGGTCTCGGTAAAGGAGGCGCCAAGCGTCACCGTAAAGTTCTCCGTGATAACATCCAGGGAATCACCAAGCCCGCTATCCGCCGTCTGGCTCGCCGCGGCGGAGTGAAGCGTATCTCCGGTCTGATCTACGAGGAGACCCGCGGTGTGTTGAAGGTGTTCCTGGAGAACGTGATCCGTGATGCCGTCACCTACACCGAGCACGCCAAGAGGAAGACGGTGACCGCCATGGACGTGGTGTACGCTCTGAAGAGGCAGGGACGCACTCTGTACGGCTTCGGGGGTTAAACTGCAACCAGTTGTTCATCAAACCAAAAGGTCCTTTTCAGGACCACACACCTACTCTATCAAGAGCGGAATCCTACAGTATTGAGTGGAAGCTAATGCTTATAATTGCAGAAAAGCAGACAGCTTAGCATTGGCGATGAATCATATACATTTATACACAATCATACACAACTGTAGTAGCCTGGCCAATCAGACCCTCCTACATTCTGTTCAAATGCAGAAGAATGCCTCACGTCTTCGTAAAGTATTCTTTCAAAGCGTGTTGGGCCTGGTTGATCAGGTAACAACTTTAGAGGCTTCAATCATCAAAACGAGCATCCTGTGACTTTACTATAAATTTAAGGAATACGTGGATTATCACTTTCTTACAGTTTCTAACCCTCCAACCATGAAATCTGCTTCACTCCATTTAGTTAATTCTGTCTGAATGTTTTTATCCACCATAAAGGCTATTGTATATAACTGTCACAAACAGTTTGATATAAACACTATTTTCTGTGCAATAAGTGAACAAAGGCTGATGTCTTTAAGCAGCAGTTGTAGAACAACTGAATACTACATTACCTGAAAGCCTGCTACAATATAATTAATATAATCATTCAGTGTTATTTATGCATAATTTTCATATCGGATTACTTATTTCATATTGAGCCTTATTTTGTATTTTTGTGATTCTTACTCCTATCATTCTCCATAATGCGTTCA
>OOFC01044887.1:0-13529 GCA_900323345.1 Pseudochromis fuscus | reverse complement strand
CATAAACATCAGCTGGAAGTATAGTAGAATAAAAGGAGTTTTATGAGTGTATTTCAAAACATTTGTATCTGTACAAATCCATCCATACATCATCCCTCCACCATCCATCCATCCATCCATCATCCATCCATCCATACATCCATCCATCCACCATCCATCCATCCATCCATCCATCCCTCATCCTTCCATCCATCCATCATCCATCCATCCATACATCCATCCATCCACCATCCATCCATCATCTCTCCATCCCTCATCCTTCCATCCATACATCCATCCATCCATCCATCATCTCTCTATCATCCATCATCCATCCATCCATCATCTCTCTATCATCCATCATCCATCCATCCATCATCTCTCTATCATCCATCATCCATCCATCCATCCATACATCCATCCATCCACCATCCATCCATCATCTCTCCATCCCTCATCCTTCCATCCATCCATCCATCCATCCATCCATCCATCATCTCTCTATCATCCATCATCCATCCATCCATCATCTCTCTATCCCTCTTCCATCCATCCATCCATCATCCATCTATTCTCCCTACATCCATCCATCCATCATCTCTCTATCCATCCATCCATCATCTCTCCATCCATCATCCCTCCATCCATCCATCATCCATCCATCCATCATCCCTCCATCCATCCATCATCCATCCCTCCATCCAGGATCATGTGGAGCTGGTCCCAGCTCATAACAAAATCAGTGTAATCACAGGTGTTAGACACAGACAAACTATTATGATCATTATGAGATGCAGATCAGACCTCCACGTCTGCACTGACAGAACAAGGTGATAAACCAACATAATGTTGTCACTGTAGTTTCTCCAGTAACTACACTTTAATCACTGTACAGTCTGACTAGTCATGTATTCTGAACTGCAGCTGATTGGTGGGTTAAACCAAGGTTATGTGTGGATGTTGTTGTTTATTCTCAGGTTAAATATCCTGAAATCAAACAATTAGTGAATTGTAAACCACAGCATTCATGTACAAAACACTTTATTTATTATTGACATGTCTTGTGATTTTCATGTCCCACAGAAGCGGGACAGCCCTGACACAGCTTCATCGTTCACACTGGTTTCCAGCGAGCTGCAGCGGAAAGACAAATTCATGAGGGTGCTGTTCTCCTGCAACGTGCGCAAGGTAGAGAAGGTCTACAGAGCTTTTATCCACCATGTGCACGCACAACATGTATCTGTGTGCACAAATTAATAAGTGCTCCTGGCTCGTACAGTCTCCCCGCAGGGTGTGTAGATGTAGCTGTGTGTGTGTGTGTGTGTGTGTGTGTGTGTGTGCTCGTACTGTATCCTGTGGGTTGACTAATGAGGAGCTTTGTGTTTCCCAGATCAACCGTTTCCACAAGGCGGAGAACCGGGCTGTGCTCATCACTGACCGCCACCTGTACAAGATGGATCCCCTGAAGCAGTACAAGCCCATGAAGAGCATCCCCCTCTACAACGTAGGATCCTTTGTTTACTGCACACACACATTTACAAACATAACGCAGCTCATTAGACACAAGTGTAAAAGCAGCACAGTATAGAGGTTACATAATGTATAGCAGCTCAACAGAAACAGGAGATTTCCCTGATGCTGTTTTCAGTGCAGCAGATACAGACTGTGGATAAAAAATGGATGAAGCTGACGTGATGTCACCGGCGGTATGTGGAGTTTGGCCTTTTGGATTTTTGGAGCCACATGTGGACGTATTTTGAGGTTTTCAACGTCAACAACAAACCAAAACATTGAAACATTGAATTTTCTCAACAGAGCTTTTATTTTGAAGCTTTTTTGGACTCACCATTTGTTTTTTTTATTGACCTGTGTTTTTTTACCTGGCCTGTAATTTGGGTCCGTATAGAAGAGATGTGATGTCATATTGAAGCCATGTTGGTTTCCTGTAGTCAGAACTGTCCATATTTGGACATGAAGGGAGGAGTGAGGAGGCGGGTCCTGGAAATGAGGACACTGTCCAATTAAGATGTGCAAGTACATTAAAGTCTCTTATATATCCACTGGTGAATGAGCCTCCAAATCACCTGTAAGTCACTGGAGACCAGAGCTGTCAATCAAACTAACCCCGCCCCTAAATCTCCCTCTGTTTAAAGCCTGGTATCTACTTCATGTATTTTATGGTTAAAAATGAGGATTTTTTAATTGAAGTCAATTGGAGCCACAATTTTTTGGAGCCAGTATCTAGTGGCCATCAGTGGTATTGCACCTTTTTGCACTGAGTGACTTCACGTTTTAGATATGGCAGCAGTTGTGGGTCAGAAGGAGAACCATGAACCCAGGACTAGTTAAACTACATGATATGACCTCAGGAGGAGGCTGCACGAGAAAAGTCTTTTCTTTTGTTGCAGTTTATTCACATTGAAGCCTGATGTGAATTTCATGTCAGGATATGAAAATACTCTGGGATAAAAATGTAGAAGATACTGAATAAAACATGAAAACATTAAACCAAACATTTCAAAATGATGTAAAAAAAACCTAAGAGATTTATACATAAGTCAAAGTGCAGCCCTAAAATCCCAGCAACTATAAAAGCTGTGAGGTTTGATATAGTAAAAGTAAAATGTGTTTTAATCCTGAAGCACTGTGATATATTTAAATATATACAGCAGCAATTTAAACTCTGTTCAAATTAACGCCAGTATTTGATGAACTGCTCCACTTGTGTCCAAGTTAAATTACAGTGACTCCATCATTACACTGACACCACATAATGGGAGCTCAGAAGTCCAGTGGAATAAAATGTGTGAATTGCCTGGTTCAGTAATTGAAGACTTGCAGCCTGTAATTGGATTAACGTCCTGCTCATACTGAACATTAGTTGAAATCTGTGCTGCAGTGTTTAGCTCTGGAGTCCGACACCAGCTCATAACATTTTCCAGTTTTTGCTTCAGATCAGAGGATTGAGAAACGTGTTGAACTAGTGGTTGAACATGTTCAGTGTTTTCATTCATAACAAATCTCATTTCATTTTTATGCTGCGTCAAATTTTTAATGGTGATGAAAAGTCTCAGTCACACATTGTTGAGCTGATTAACGACGCTGACAGCACAGTCATTTGAGACGCTGTAAAAATACTGTAAATAAACCAACTTACAACCATCCAGTAATTTCTCATAATTACAGTTTGTAGCTTTAATTTTGCATTAAATCTTATGTAATTTGTGGATTTTTTATGAAGAATATCGATGCTTCTGTTCAATAAAACATGATAATACAAGATAATAAATGAAATCTGTCAATTAACAACCTAATCTGTACAAAATGACAGAGCTAATGCTTCATTTTACAGTTATTTATCACTAAGTGGATTTAATTTTAGAACATTTTGAGTATTGAGAAGATAAATACTCAAAGTTTCATATTTTTGATAGAAAATAAATATTTCTTAAATCAGTGTAAATGTGTGGAGGTATTTCAATAGTTTTTTATCAAAAAACTAAACTAAAAAAAATATTTTACAATATTTTTGTAACTTTTTTTACAATTTTTTAATCAGGAATTCTTAAAAGTAGAAAGAAAATCCATAATTTTTTTGTGTGTTTTTTAAATGCACCTTTTCAATCAATATAATTTTTATTCACACTGTAACTTTATAACTGACTAAAAAGCACGAGTCATGTATCATTTACATACATTTAACATTCATTTTAAATTAAATATAATATAATAATTGATTGTTGGCACACCAAGGCAGGTAGATTGAACCCAGCAGTAATTTTACATTGTTGGGGTCATTTTTCAAATAGTCTCTAGACCAAATAATGAATTGATTGATTGGAAGTACAATCAGTAGATGAAATATTAATTAAAACACTGGTTCATTGGATGAATGTTGCAGCTGTAGTTTGGTTCATATCCCACAAACCCCTGCAGCAGCAGCAGCAGCAGCAGCAGAGGAGGTGACCGTGTGTCTTTGGTTTCACACCAGCTGCTTTTTCTGAGGCAACATGTCAATATGTAAAACCCTCACTCAGCTCTGCCATTGGCTGCTTTTAATTCACCTGCACACTGTGATTGGTCCATTAAGGCTGCTCCATGCACCCAGCACAGGAGCCTGTTTCCATGGCAAACGTGTCCTGTGTGCTTCATGCTACTTGTTTTTCATATCTAAAGTCTGTGACATTTATGGTTATTTTATTTAATTTAATTTTATTTCATTTTAATTTCTTCAGTCTGCTTGCTCTCTGTCTAGAGACACCAGATATTGTTTTATTGTGACCAGGTCAGGAGAAAACCAGTTTCTCCTCCTGGTCTCAGGTTTTCATCTCAGCCTCTTTTTAAAATGAACATTTTGACGTGTCGGGAAATGTGCTTCGTTAGGTGGGAGAATTGTTGCCATTCATCCTGCAGGAACTCTCACACATAACTTTATGCTCACACTAAACCAACAGGACATGATGTAATGTATTAATTTGATCTTTAGAGTTTTTGGTAGGACTTTATACAGCAAGCTGTTGTCCTGTTGTTGTTCATATTTGATCACATCTTCATATTGAAAACCAGCTGTCCAACTGGGAGGGAAAAAGTGACCAGAAATGTCCACTACAGTGACCACAAGTGACCGGGCGAGGTCTTAAAGACGGTCTCTTATCTCTTTGTAGAAACTGTTACAACTGTACTTCAAAGAGATGGGGTAACAAAAGTATTTCTACGATAGAGAGAGTACAATGTTACTAAATCTATCAAGGTGAACATCCAGGAAGTTTTTAGTGAGCAGGTGAAATAAGGAATAAAGGATCAAATAAAATCCTTGGTACTATCTGAATAAGCCTACCATCATTTCTGAACTATTCCTTTAATCTTATTCTGATTCAGGTCTTTGAAATCTAATCTCATGCTGAAGGTTAAAAAGCTGAAAACAAACTGTGGACGACTCTGACTCCACCGTCTCCTCTGCTTTGATCTGCTGTGACTCAAACGTTGCAGATTTTTATTTTTATTTTTTGCGCCGCTGACCTTGGAGGTGGCGCCGAATCGAGACGGGAAGGTGTAATACATTAATCCTGGAGGCGGCTCCGCCCCCGTCGTCTGCTGGAATGAGTGAGATATGAGGCCGGTGTGCGGTGACAACTGTGACAAGAAGCCCCAGTGTTCAATCTGACAAAGTGACAAGAGGGAACTGGAGGATGGACACCAGGAAATCCTGCATCTGGAAGAGAAATGGAGTTGAAACAGATGGTGGCAGAGAGGGAGAGAGCAGCATGAGTCCAGGGGATTTTTAGTTATTGTTCAGTCACACACACACACACACACACACACACACGGGGCATATGGGGAGCCATCAGTGCTGTAGGAGGACAAGGGGGCACGCTCAGTATGGTTTGCAGCGTTCACACTTTGACTTTAACACAACAAGAGGAGCACAGTGTGCACCAGGCTCCACATGCACTTTATAACCAAAGATGTGCAGAGGAGACAGTTACCATACATTTTAGTTTGTTTTTTTAATGTAAACATCAAGATTTTGTCATGAAAGCACCTGTTATCATTCTGCATGTGTTTGTAGATTTTCAAGAAAATTAGGAAGTTATGATTTTTACCCAAAGAGCTGAAACATGTCACTGTTTTCAGTTTGTAGCTACCACTTCCTCCTTCTTGTAAGATAATGGGATTTTTCAAGGATTTGGAGATTTTTTTCAGACAGGATTCAATTTTAATCATTTGTTCTTTGGTCAATATTTTATCTCTCTCTCAAAAAATGAAAATAAAATAATCAAGATACCTTCAATTTTCCTGTAATGCTGCTAATAGGATACAACTTTCATGGTATGTCAAAAAATCCTGCTTAAATTTTGAACTATTTTCCTGTATGTCCTGCTAAAAATACCAGACATATCTTATTTTAATATTCAGGATTTTGTCTCCGTAAGATACTGGTGGTGCAGTTACCTCCCTGATACAGTCCCAGTGTAAATGATGGAGGAATAAATCCCACACCTTCTGAAGCTTGTGTGATGCTTCATCAGTCTGATGCAAACCGAGTGGATACTACTCGTCTTGTTAGTACCAAAGTCTAACTTCCTGTTCCTGTCCCTCTGCGGCGGGCGGCTCAGAAGGGAAACAATTGACTGATGAAACAGGCTGTAAGAATTTCTTTGTATTAACATTTTATATTTGGACACTGAAGGAAATTGAAAACCTATTTTTTTAAGGGACAAACTTGATCCTCATCTTTATAAACAACTTAATTTTTACAACACGTTTGCAACTAAAGTAATAAAAAAAGATGCAGAGATTATTTCTCCTGATCCTCAGACATGTGACCTTTACAGAATAAGCCTAGTTATTATTTATATTTCTTGTTATTAATACCTCCCATGATAAATCCAACAAGATGAAACTCCACAGTGAGGATGTAAATCTAAATGCAGGATATTTAGTTGGTTGTTTGGTGTAGTTTGGTGACAGTAGCTTCATTAAACAGCACTGAGCTGCCAGACCCGAGGAGGAGGAGGAGACTGTGGTTGATGCCACATTTGAATAAACACTCACTTACCAAATGTGTAAAGAAGTTCATTCATCTTTTCATCCAGCGTTACGTCACTGCCCGGCTGCACAGATCGGCCCTTTACGCAATAACTGTCACGCTGCAAGGCCGAGTGAGTTGGTAAAGGTGAAGCAGTGCGAAGGAGGGTGAGAGTGAATGGAGAGGTGGGTGAGGAGGAGGAGGAGGAGGAGGAGATAGAGATGTATTGTGAGAGGCGCAGCAGCGTGACCGGGAGTTATTGATCAGAGAAGGTCAAACAGAGGGGAAAGCAGTTAGCTCGTTGTTGATCAGCAGCGATAGGCTAACGCCACGGCGACCCCCCGGCATCAGCTGCCCTGTGCGGTGTATTTACCGCTCCTCCTGCAGCCCTGATAGATGGCTAGTTAGGTTAGCGAGGAGCCATTGACTGTCTGCCCAAAGATTTACTCACCAATTAATGCCTGAGCTGCAAAAGTGAGATCATTAAACACATATCTCAAACACTGGTGAACTATTAGATGTAGACCAGTGACTCACGCTGCTGCTTTTCACCATCTCTTCTCACCTTTTCATCTTATTTTTTTTTCCCACTCTCTTCCTCCTCTCCACCCATCCCCACCTCACACCGCTCCCTATCTGATGCTGACTTTCCCTCTTCTCTCCCCGCTGCCGCTTCTCCGTCTCTCCTCCCGTTGTTGTCATGCCAACTTCCCAGGAGACAGTGTTGTCATGGATACCGAGCGGCAGGGCAGATCAGCTGATGTCTGGTGTCGTTCAGGCATGTGCACAAATCTCTCCGCCTGTACGTCGCCTCTTTCCCTGCCTCTTTTCCTCCCGTGAGGGTTATCTGTGATCCTCCGACTCCTCGTGATCCTTCTCGCCTCTTTTCTCTTCGTCTGTTATTTTTTTTTCCTCAGACCCACCACAATCTACTTCTGCACTGTACACACTTGACACAGCTGTATTGTGTTATTCTCAACCAAGACACTCTGAAGAGTACAAAGCATCGAACAATAGGAGTGTCTCCTTTATATGCTTCTCATGCAAATCTTAAAACTGAGATGCTTTAATCGAGACTTTAAATCTCTTGCGACACTTTTCTGCCCCGCAAACATGACTCGCTGTCTCACTGGTGCCCTCGCAGCTTTGCATCATGAATTGCTCCACAGCTTTGCTCATTATATGATATTCGTTTAATCACAGAGCCCCCGCCCTCTTGCTGTTTCCCCCTCTCGTCTTCAGTCTTTACAAGGCTGCTGGGATGTGTTATATAACCAATAAGTTGCTCCCCTGAGAAAACAGTGGGAGAACCTGCTGTTCAAATTATGACAACCAGAGCAGGTCAGACCGAAGTGCACTTGACAAAAAAAAAAACACTCCTGTCCTACCTGCATGTTCACATATTGTGGATGTTTCCTCACTAGTGCTACAATACAATGGGATGGTTTTGGCAGATGCAGCTGAAGGTCAAAGTGACTTTAAAAAAAGACAAACCAGAGCAGTGAGATGCAACATGCTCCCAGCTTTTCTAAAATATCCACTTGTAAAAATCGACCTCAGAAGTATTAGCACTTCATTTGGATTTTGTAGTTTCTCTCAAATATCCAGAGCTGTGTGATGACCCCTGTACATCCTGTAAATGTAGGAAGTCCAAGATAGAAATGTGGAGACATCTTGAGATTTTTCTCCAAAACAGTCGTGCTATATCCTGTGAGACACATTCACCAATGTCAGTTTAACTTGTCTACAAATAATTAACAGAGCTTCTGCTCAAGAATTATTTTTATAGATTCTTGTCATTTCTATGCAGATGATACTGAACACTATCGTTAACATTAAAGGTAGAATACAGAATAAAAAGATGCAATTTCACTTCAATAAAGATGATTGACTTGATTTGTTTGGATACATTCTTGATTAATATGCATGTTATTTTCTCAGATTTTAATGAATTGTGTTTAATCATCCAGAAAATAGACAAACTAACATTAAATCGTTTGATTTAAAGCCCAAAACTTAAAGATATTCACCTTTCTCACACGTAACACAAAGAAACAGAAAATCTTCAACACTGAGAAGCTTGAGGATCACAAACCTGATCAGATCAGATCTCCACCTGTCTCAGATTTTAGACATTATCATCCTGCATGTGTGTAGATTTTCAACAAAGAGACATTAAGATGAGACCTCCTCCTCCTCCTCCTCCTCCTTCGTCTGATCTTGGTGATAATTGAATCATTTGTTCCTTGGATATTTCTCTGTCTCTTCCTTAATGTTGCAAACACACAAACAAACCAGTGCAGACAACAAATAAAAACACACAACCTCCTTCGTGGAGGTAGTTATCAAATAGTTGTGATTCATCGTCGCCTCATTCCTTCATCTAACATGACTCAGAATCGTTTGTCTCGTCTGACATGAAAATCGTCGCTGAGATCGTATCAAACTCACTGTGAGATGTGATGAAAAGTCTTGGCCCAGTTTGTGGTGCAGTGGTGAAATGTGTCAACGTCGCGTCACTTTCTCGGACGGACGAGCCGTCGAACAGATGGCCGGGAACATAAACGACACATTTCATAGTCGGGGAAAAACTGATTTGGTGAATCAAGACGAAAAAATGAGACAAGGAAACGAATCCGAATGTATCATTACCCAACTCATTAGAACACCGACTGTCGTTCCAATCAATTAAGCCTTTAATATAAATGTAAATGTAATCGGCTCCTTGTAATT
Organism: Pseudochromis fuscus; assembly: GCA_900323345.1. Lineage (NCBI taxonomy): Eukaryota > Metazoa > Chordata > Actinopteri > Pseudochromidae > Pseudochromis > Pseudochromis fuscus. The sequence continues at coordinate 4,288 of OOFC01044887.1, read as the reverse complement.
AACTCCTGGTGGATTGCTGGAGAGAGAGCGATGGCTCCCGGCTTTAATTCATGGTGATTACGTGAAGTGTTTGTTTCTGAAGCATCATGTTGGAGCTAAATAAGCTAGCCGGACGTCTCCGCCTGTCCTCCACTGATGGTGTCTCATCGTTGCTGATGGATAATAATGCAACTGAATGGCTGCCCTGCGGGGGTATTTCCTCAACATCTCGCCACCTGCAGTTCAAACTAAAAAGACACATTAAGAGAGACAGAAATGGCTGAAAGATAAAGGAAGGAAGAGGACATACACAGCATAAAGCAGAAAACAGAGCAGCAGTGGGGAGTTAATGATGCTGAGCTCCTTGTGCTGCTGTTGTTTACCTCTGAAGATATTGGTTTCTTCCTGTAGTGTATACTCTGTAGACCTGTAAAGGTAAACAATCCAACCACAAAACTCACATCCACCTTTTTAACCCGGCTGCTCTCTGCTGGTATGTGGTTTGGGGGGGGGGCTCTCTAATTGGAAGATGAGATTGATCCTTTGGGATGCAAATCAATAAATCATTACTGCAAGTACTGATGTGAGTGGAAGGAATCCCCTGCATCGAAATACACCAGGAAGTCCAAATGGTTGTTATGTAGAAAAACTATTCCTGTAAACTGAACCTGCATATTTAAATCATCTGTCCATTAGAGTTTATTCAACTGTCTCCTCCTAAATCAAACCCATGCAACATAACTTAGTGTTTTTACTATGAATGGAGAGCAAACAGGAAGTCACAGATGGCTGGATCATGCAGACACTGGAGTCTGTCATTTCTCGAGCAAGTTTCAGACCACAGCATGTAAACTGCTACTCCAGTGATATTAATTTGAGCTCATTATAGAGAGAAATTAGACTGCTCAGACTGCAAGACAGCCAAAAAAATAAAACTTTGGACGTGATGCAAAAGACAGACCGTTGATTGTTCAGCCAGTTAGTAAGGCATCGTGGCCCAAAACAATGATCTGGTATCGATACAGTCTGTGAGTGTTTGATTTTTATTAGTAATTAACACATTAATTATTGTAAGTGGATCTTTGAATAGGGCTGATACAACTATTCGATTAATCAGATTATTGAAACGATTAATCAGATTAAATTTTGGGGCTCTACCATCAAGAAAGATGGATACTTCATTCAAAAATACATCAACTTTTCTGCTGATATCAGCTGATACTGATACAAAAAGTCAATAAAAATGCCCCATTATTAATCTTAGAACAGACAGAGTTCAGTATTGATATAAACTATAAATAAATTAACCTGTGTCCATTGTTCCCAAACAGAAACAGTAATAATTTTCTTCACTGTATTTATGTTGAAATGGTCCCAGACTTGTCCACCGCCATATTGTTTACTTGCCATTGAACGGTATTGCACAACTCTCAGCAGAGATAGGAATAAAGCTGAGAAACATGTCTGGAAAAAATATTCAGTGACTGTTTTTATTGTGGATTTTTGTCGACTAATTGTTTCTCACCTCCTTGTTAATGCCACAAATATTTTCTTTCATTGTTGAGAGAAATGTCCTCAACTCTGTTTGACTCAGATTTAAATTTTCTGGTTCTGACAACACAAAGAAAAAAGTCAAAGTTTCAAAGTAAAACTTCCAAAATGTTGGTGATGTTAAAAGACAAGTTTTCTGTTGTGTGTGTTTGTGTGTACATGCTGTATTTGTGCAGATGGTTGTGTGTTACGTTTCCTAACTCCCACCGTTGTCACGTGTTTGGATCCCTGCTCACGTTTATCTGTGTTTAACCGTCCTCGCTCTGTTTGTGTGCACCAGGTGACGGGAGTGAGCGTGTCCCCCGGGAAGGACCAGCTGGTTGTCTTCCACACCAAGGACAGCAGGGATCTCGTGGTGTGCCTGCAGGGCATGGTGCCTGCCAATGAGAGCCGCATCGGGGAGCTGGTTGGCACCCTGCTCAGCCATTTCAAGAGGTAAGCGTTCGGGGGAAACAAGTGGGAACAAGTAGTTTGCAACAAGTAGCGGCAGAAGGTGAATTACACATTTATCTCCTCCTATAAAAACTGTAGTTTGTTCATTCAGACGACCTGCAGGTGGCACGAGGTGAGGGGAGAGGCCGCCTCAGTTCACCTCTCAGACAAACCTGCTTCCAGCAAATATGCTGCATATTGTCCTCACTTAAACCCGATGCACTGCAGTTCATTTCCAGCATCACTACAGGAGCAGTGAGAAACAGCAGTACCTCTCTGTGTTTGTTCCCTCAAGCACTGCAGCACATCCAGGAGTATTTTGCTATTTCTATGTTGTAATTTTTCTATTTATTTCTAGCATTACATTGCACCTTAACTCTAAGGTTTAGTTAATCTCAGCTCTCTTCAATAATCCTGTGTCCAACCTCCACATCAAAGGAAAAACAGATACTTTGTATTTCTCCAAATTAAAACCAGAATAAAAGAAAACCAGCTCCCAAAAACAGGTTGTGAAAGAACTGGTACCAAATATGTTAAATGTGGTGTGCATCTTGATATTTCACAATAAAAGCCCAGCTTAAAAAAAAAGAAAGGTTTGTGTCCACTGAAATACTAGTAGTGGGCTTTTATTTTGACATTAAAGTAAAAGTGTAATGGAAATATAAAAGTCCTGCCTCTAATAAAAGCAGATAGTGTGCATCTTAATATTTCACAATTAAAGCCCAGTTTAAAAAAAATAAGTAAAGGTTTCTGTCCACTGAAATACTAGTAGTGGGCTAATGTCCTGCCTCTAATAAAAGCCAGCTCCCAACAACAGGCCATGGGAAAAATTATGTCAGATATGTTAAATGTAGTTTGCCTCTTAATATTTCACAATAAAAGCCCTGTTTTTAAAAAATGAAAGGTTTGTGTCCATTGAAATACAATAGTGGGCTTTTATTTTGACATGGAAGCATAAGTGTTATAGAAATATAAAAGTCCTGCCTCTAATAAAAGCCAGCTCCCAAAAACAGGCTGTTGAAAAATGGTGCCACATATGTTAAATGTAGTTTGCTTCTTAATATTTCACAATAAAAGCCCCGTTTAAAATTAAAAAAAAGGATTTGTGTCCACTGAAATATTAGCAGTGGGCTTTTATTTTTTATTTTTCTACTATTTGAGGATTTAGAGTCAATCACATGGTCATCATAAATCCCTGTAATATATGAAATATAAGAAAGTTGCCCTCTGTACCAAGAAGGTACGAGAAACTGCAAGATGCTTAGTGTCGCCTGTTTTCATTGTAAATCAGTAAAAGTGCAGAAATCTTTAGGAGCTTGAATATTTTCTTCACTTGAGGTTAGTCATACGGCCAGAAGGTCTTTCTCATCTTCCTCACTGAAGCCTCGAGGACGTCGCCCACCCACATCTTCTAACATCAGACTGACCTCAGATCACCCTCAGTTTCATAAGAACTGCTGAATGACCTCACAGTTCAGGTTTCCTGTCAGTAACACACTGCCACATGCTGCTAAATATCACAATATTCAAACAGTATCCTTTCTTATCATAACAAATGGCATCATGGTATTTTCATGTGCACGGGGGAGGGGATTGGTGCATTATTGCAGTGTATCTACAGTAGTTATTGAGATGTTCCCGTGTGGACCAAGGTGCTCGACCTTTCCACAGACTGGTGCAGACAATCTCCTGAGAGCACAGCACAGAATATAATGACAGGTGTTTGTGTTCATGCTTGGTGAGAAGCTCCTCTGCTCAATTCGTTTCTGACAAAAATTCAATTTCCTGGCTCTGGCTGCACAAAGAAAATCTAAATCCAATCTTCAAAACACAACTTCAGAAATGTAAAGGTGGTATCGATTCACTTCGCCTGTATTTGTGGTGTCTATTGCAGCACAGTGTTTTTGAAAGATTTGTGCTGTCAAAAACCAGATTTGTGTTGACAGTCGACCTTTTGGGTTAATTTGAAAGCGTGTTTTTAAATCACTCATTTGACTGATTGTCTTGCACAATAGCTCGTGTAGTGATTTGTGTGTTCATCTTTGTCTTTCTTTGTGTGTGTGGGAGTCAGAGAGAGAGAGAGGTGGGGAGACGGCAGCAGACAGATGTGCCTGCATCTGCTTATCTTTGAGTGTGTGTGTGTGTGTGTGTGTGTGTATTTGTGTGTGTGTGTGTGTGTGTGTGTGTGTGTGTGTGTGTGTGTGCATGAGGAGGAATTCCAGCGAGGCGGCCTGCATGCGACTGCACTCATGTTTGTGTACCGTATGAACCTCATGCATGTGGCGTCCCGCTGCTGCAGCTCCCTGTAGATGTGGCTTTAACCTTT
>OOFC01044886.1:0-14788 GCA_900323345.1 Pseudochromis fuscus | reverse complement strand
TCTGCCGTACAACATCTCCCTGAAACTGGTGTCACACAGGTGTCTGATGTCTCACTGCTGTGTGAAGTGAAGTGACACTAACTGACCATCTCCCTCCTCCTCCTCCTCCTCCTCCTTCTTCTTCTTCTTCTTCTTCTTCTTCCCCTTCTTCTCCTCCTCCTCCTCCTCCTCCTTCTTGTCCTCCTTCTCCCCCTCCTTTTTCCTCTCCTCATCCTTCTTCCTCTTCCTGTTCTTCTCCTCCTTCTCCTCCCTGTCCTCCTCCTTCACCTCCTTTTTTCTTCCTCTCCTCCTCCTCTTCCCCCTGCTCCTCCTCATCCTCCTCCTCCCTCTCCCTCTCCTTTCTCCTCTCCTCCTCCTCCTCCTTCCTCCTCCATCAGGTGGGGATCTGTGGTCGTACAGGCAGTGGGAAGTCGTCTCTGTCATTGGCCTTCTTCAACATGGTGGATATGTTTGAAGGTTGGTCTGTTTCACACACACACACACACACACACACACACACAGTTCTTTCCACCTCTTTCATCTTTTCCTTCTCTTCCTGCCTCTTTGTTTGTTGTCTTTCACTGGGTTCAGTTTGTTTATGTCTCATTAAAGGGAGCGGATCTTAACATAATCTCTCACTGGAGGATTTCCCTCAGCGGCTTCGCTGCCTCCAGTAGCTCCTGACCCACAGTTCTGCTTTAACCAAAGAACAACACGACTCTTACGGTTTCAGCTCTGATCCACTGACAAGATAAAGAAGATCTACTTTCGAATTTACTGCCGTCAGACTGGAGGCTACTTTCACTGTATCCTCTAAATAGATTTCATAGATCATAACATGACAGTTAAGGAAACCTTTACAGACCAATGGGTCAAATAAAAATACTGTACTTCCTCTAATGTCCGCTTGAGGTGCTAAACGTAAGTCAATCACCACAGACCTCTGTGTTAAAATATAGAACCATACAGCAGAAATAAACATGTTAACATCCTGGTGTTACTATGGACGATGTCCTCGTTCATTGGAGTCATTATGAGTGGAGTTGTCCTTAGACTGTTTATAGAAATGGACGAAGCAAAGGCTAAAAAATTGAAGCCAAGTGCAAAAAAGTGCAATACCTCAGACGGCCACTAGATGCTGTCTCCAAAAAACTCTGGCTCCAATTGACTTCAATTCAAAAATGGTCATTACCAATCATGAATCAATGAGTTGCAAAAAATACAGTCAGTGTTTCAGTATAATCAATTCTATCAATCAATCAATTAATTCAATATACAGTCATTTAGAGCCACAGACTATTTATAGAAATAGACGAAGCAACCTGGTCTCAATAATGAGACCAGTGCAAAAGTGCAAATTGCAATTTCCACTAGATGCTGGCTACAAAAAACTCTGAAAATTGGGATTTATGAACTGAAGTCAATTGGAGCCAATTATAAAATGCTCAATACTTAATACTCAATACTCAATACACAATCCTCAAGACAATACACTAGGTTTTCGGCTTCAAAAGACTAATATTTAGGGATGAGGTTAGTAAAATATGGTCACTTCTAGCTCCAAAAAACCAACATAGCTCATTTTCAGTTTTGGGTTAAAGAGTAAAAATAGTAAAAAGTAACTTACAAACTTACTTCCACCCTGATGAGTCTCTTTGGAGCGAGTCCAGGAATCACTGGATCTGTTTTGATCATTTAAAACATTAGCTGTAAGAGCACTGTTTGAATGAGACAGAGTTATTTACTGTGATGATGCTGAGGTATCGTGATATATCTTGTGTTGTTTATTCCTGCTACATGTCGCCCTTTTAACTCTGAACACAACCACCCGTTTAGTTTACAGTTGCTTTCTAAGGTTTAAAGTGGGAATCGTAAACCTCTTCAGCTGCCAAACCAAACTGGTCCCACTCAGCTCCTCTAACTCTGAGCAGCAAATCACTGACGTGTCCCATTTAACTGTTAAACTCACCTTTACACTAAACTGAAGTGTTTACCCCTCAGCTGTGATTTAGTTTCAAGAGTGAGGACATTAGAGTCTCCAACGTGGCTTTAGACAAGAAAATGTTTTTTTCTTAAATGGTTTCAATGTTCAGCTTTTAAATCGTCCTTGTTCACAGAGCTCGTCCAGAAGCTGCAGATTCTTTCAACATTTTTCATTTTGCCAGAATGAAGAATTAAACCATCTTGCAGCTGCAAACTATTGAGCCAGGATCTGATCCAAACACAGTAGATGATGCAAAACATCAGAAAATAAATCAAAATAATGTAGTTGAATCCTCTGCAGTGGTTTTTATCATGAGGTCAGGACACACCGGGGGGTTGGAGGATTGTAAATATTAAAAATGCAGAAAGGCTGTTAGATGTTTTATGACTTTTTTCTGAACTTTTTCTTCTTTATTCTGAAACATTGAAAGTTTTTAGGTCATAAAACTTCTCAAAAATATTCAGATGAAACAGCCTGAGTCAATATTTGTTCTTTGATCTTAGACACATAGTTTATACTCGAGAGCACAAACCTCCACCGAGGCATCATCCAAACAACATTTTTCATTGGTTTTAGTTTGAACATGTTGATTCCTTCTCCTGCTTCTTTCTGTGGTGATTTGCTGCCCCCTACTGTTTATTTGTTGCTTTGCTTTGCTTTGTTTGGGATATTTTCTTCTTCTTCTTCTTCTTCTTCTTCTTTTTCAAATGAAACAGGCATCATCCAGACAACATATTTCATTGTTTTTAGTTTGAACCTACCGCTTCCTGCTCCTCCTTCTTGCAGTGGTGATGATTTGCTGCCCCCTACTGCTTCTCTGTTGCCATTGTCTTTATTAAAACATTCACCCTTTACAGGTAAAAGTGCTTTTTGGGATTATTTCTGAAGGGATCCCATCAGTTTTGTGCCAAAATTTAATCACTTGCTCCTTGGGGACTACCTTATCCCTCAAAAAATAATTAATCCAGATCTGTTCAGTAGCTGAAACTGATTTAATTTGCAGACCAAAACAAATTAAACACAGATATTCAGATGGGTTTTGTTTTGGGATTTGTAAATGATTGATTTATTTTCCCCTTGAAAGATGTTCAGTGTCACCTCTTAACATCTGCCATCCCCAGAGTGTTACAGTAGTCTATGTTTAGCTTCGAGAAAACGTTTATTTAACTGTCGAGGTTCCTGTTACTGGAAAACCTGAAGGTCTCTCTGTTCTCCGTGGGCGTCGTGTCTCTTGTAGAGGACCTGAAGTAGACTCTTGTATCAGAGAATTAAAATAAGGACATAACAAAATACTTGACCCGTTTTCCTGCAGATGGTTTTCAGGCTCTGGGTCGTGTTTCTCCGAGGAGTCTTTAACCTGTCTCTTTTTATTTATCGCCTTTTGAAAGCGAGTCGTAATCGCGTCGTTCTGTTTTTTCTCCGCACCGTGATGGCTGCTTCCCAGACAGATTATTCAGGACACAGATGAGATTACGCAGTCACTTTTTCCATACACACACACTTAGGCGTGCACAGCTGGGCAGACGTTTCATTTAACAGTAAATTAAAGACCATTGTGTCAGCAGCATTTCCTTATAAAGCAGTGAAATCAAAGCAGAGCAGTGTGCTGCTGATGGCTCTTCTGACCGAACTGTGCAGAGCATTCCTGTTTTCATTACCCTGAAAAGACTCTGGGTCGTCTACAAGTAGAGGAACATTTTAAAAAGATAATTTAAAGGGAAATATAGACCCAGTAAGTTGTGTTTTTTTAGTCATATATGTACGGTAGAGGAAAATTTGTTTGGACACGTCTCCTTCCACCAATCTGGGAAAATTTCTAATAATCTGTAAATCCTAATTTTCTATTTGTGTCTTTTTATTGACTTATTTTATGTATGCCTTGGATTCTGTCTGGACTCAATATCAACCTCTAAAATTGGAAAAAGATGCAGTTCCCTGAGTGTCCACATGAGGCTCAGTCCAACACCAAGTCAGTCGCCATTATAGACTGTATGTAAAACATGGATGCAGTCCCCGAGTGTCAAAAAGTACAATACCACCAACAGCCACTAGATGCTGGCTCCAAAAAACTCTGCCTCCAACTGACTTTAATTCATAAATCCTCATTTTCAATAATGAAATATTCAGTCGATACATTTTCTCCACAAGTCATTCTGATGTCATCAGATAAAGTCAACTCTTCTTCTCAGAGATCTGGTGGGAGGAGTTAGGGGCGGGGCTAGTCTGATCAATAGGTGGTCCATCTGAAAATCATTTATCATTAGGTAGATCTTAGGCTTCAGAAAGAGGAAGATTTAGGGGCGGGGCCTTGTCTCACAGACTGCCTATAATGCTCCGTTAGACCCGCCCCTTTGCTTCTCTTCCGTTCTTCCTTCTCTTCCAAATATGGTCATCACTGGCTCCCAAGGTTGCGATGGCCAAATGCCAAACTCCTTGCTTCAAAATGCCACACATCAACGGGTGATGTCACTGTGGCTGTGTCCATCTTTTATATACAGTCTCTGGTCTGAACACAGTTTAATAAACAGACTGAACAGGAGTACCTGTCTCCAAGGTGGTTCTGTAGTTCAGACAAAACTTCTAGATGTTGCCACCAAGATCTCAGATATGTACACATAATCATTTAAAAACAGTTTTTAAATGTGTTTCCATTGCAACTGTAGGAATCAGTGTAGTTGTATTTTTATGAAGTGAGGATATGGAATAATAAAACATACCTCATACATGTCATACATGTCTCATGGATACATGCTGAGGTGAAAGTTGCTCTGTGTGTGTTTTAGTTGTTGGAAAATACTCAACTTCAGAGATGAGATTAGAGACGTGAGCATGTGTTTGCTTATTTGCAGGAAAGATCATCATCGACGGGATCGACATCTGTAAGCTTCCTCTGCAGACCCTCAGGTCCCGACTCTCCATCATCCTCCAGGATCCAGTGTTGTTTAGTGGATCAATAAGGTACACAAAGACTAACACTCAAACAGAGCTTCTATAGAACCTCTTTAATAATGTCAGTCGTCCTGAACACTCATTATGTAAAACCCAAGATCTGCTTCCTGCTGAGTTTTCACTGTCACTCCTCACAGCTTCCAGTTAAAGAGCTAAAGCTAAACAGAAAACAAAAAAGACTAAAAGTAAAATCTTAGACATTGGTGTTTCTTCTAAACTGTTTCCTAAAATTAAAATCATCAAAGATTTGTAATAAAACAAATTTGTGTGGGATTTCTTCTCTTATAAATTTCTGGTAACATTTATCAGACTGAAAGGAATCAGGTTCGGTTCAATTAAAAAAATACTTTAAAAATTTCTTTGAGACGTGATGGTGTATGATAAATGATTTGTTTCATCTGACCTCTTTGATAAATGTAAGTGTATGTCATCTGCGTAACAGTGTAGATTTATGCAGTATTCCCTAATAATATTGTAAACATGTAATGTAAAAAGGGTCGGTCCAAGCACAGAACCCTGTGGAACTCCATATCTAATATTTGTGAATATTGAAGAATAACCATAATAAACATGATGATTATTGATGGTTATGGTGAAAAAAAACTTATTGTGCATCAAATGCTTCTGTTGGAGGGAAGAATCACGAGTGTTTCCTTTAATTTGTTTTTTTTCTTTTCAGTTCTTTGCATCAATTATCTAAATATGTTTCCTGATTTCCTCAGCTGCTATAACAACAGGAAATGTATTATTGTGTGTGTGTGGTTTGCTTTAGTGAAGTTGTCGACAGGAACTAAAATCTTCTATGAGAAATTCCCTGGTGAAGATTGATGGAATCAACTGTTGTATTTGATTTGTTACCTTCGATTATGGAAAGTAAACCCTAGTGTATCCAGAAACACTGATGTCAGTCACACAAACTCGTGCTCGACGGGAGGTGACGTAAAAATGTTGGCTCTTGAAAGCCTCCATAGTTAAGTGTCACACTGTTTGATGAATCTGTGGAAAATCCAGTGCTGACTCACCACAGTGAGCTCATCAACAGGGAGATTTTAACATTGTAACACAAAGTTTTTTCTGCACAAGCGGCGGTTTTAATACAACGAGAATGAAAGTCTGTTACTATGGCAACAGAATCAGTACAACAGTAGAAAAACCTCTTTTGCTAAAGGAGCATTTAGTCCAGAAAGATCATGTGACGACACTCGGTCACAGCTGCAGAGGTTTAGTGGTTTAAAACCCAGTGGGAACTGTGGCCGGGACCTGATCTGACTTTTGTCAAAGACGTCACAAAACGAGGAGGTCGGAGGAGAAACGAACCCTTTTTCTTCTTCTTCTTCTTCTTCGTCTTGTGCCTCACAGCTTCATTGTGTTTGTGTTACCAGATGATACAGCGGCTCTGTGTTTGTTATAAAAGACAAAGAGCATGTGCTGTTTGTTTGGATAGATAGATAATGTGTGTGTGTGTGTGTGTGTGTGTGTGTGTGTGTGTTTGCGTGTGTTTATGTGAAGCTGGAGGTGAATGGTCGACAGTAACTGCTCCACACTGTTATCTTAGATGTTGCTCTCATGTTCTGACACAGTTTGATTCAACATATTCAGTTACATCATAAAAACTACAAAATCTATTGCTGTAAATAAAAAAGAAATGAATTAAGTGGTTTATTCATTCTTAACAATGAACAAATCAATGAAGGGAAACTGTTCAGGTTCATTTTTATTCTTTAAGGTTTTTAACATCTTCTCTCTTCACCTGCTTCAACAAAAACAACCAAACAGTTTAATTTGATCCATTTTCAGAAGATATGATGGAGTGTTAAACCGTGGTTGCTCCATGTAGGAAAAAAGGAACTTAAAATATGAAGTCATCATTTCAGAAAAGGTCATTAGTATTTTAGTTTCATCCTGTTTAGATTATTTGAATTTTATGTTCCCAGAGTGAAGCCAAGAAACCGGTCGTTCAGCTGCAGCTGCACAAAATACAGCTGCTACATTTCTTATATCACTTTCCTGTATTTGCTGGTGAGAAAAAGAGGTCTTCAAATTCACCTTGATTTTCCATTAATAGGAAGCCCTTACATTTATTCTAGGCTGCAGCATTTTGAGGATTTGTTGATGTGTTAATGGACATAAAGTCTGTTTTGTAGCATTTTACTCAGACGAGGATTTTGATGGTTTTGCAGATTTCTTTGTGCCGTTTCAGTGGATGATTGATTTGCATGTGTTCCAGTTGAAATAAGTTTCCATCTGCTGGTATTATGAACTTCACTAGGCCCGCCTTGCTCTGTCAACAGACTATGAGACTCTTAATCTTAGGGTCGTAGGTTGGGCTTGAGTTTTACACGATCCACCTGTTGCTATGTCATATGTCAGAATTTCTAGATTGGAAATAATAGAATAAAATAATCTTTACGTTTGTCTGTAGAGACTCCACAGCTGGTTCAGTTGGATGTTACTGATTGTATTAAACCTGAGTGTTGTTGTTGTTACAGGTTCAATCTGGATCCAGAGAGGACGTGTACCGATGATCGCCTGTGGGAGGCGCTGGAGATCGCTCAGCTGAAGAACATGGTGAAGGCTCTGCCCGGAGGACTCGGTAAATGAATCTCCTCAGATAAACTCAGAAATTATTTTTCTTGTTTGGTTTGAAGTCCCGTGACGAACACTGATCGTTACTTTATGTTTGTCGTCCGTGTTCAGATGCGGTCGTGACAGAAGGAGGAGAAAACTTCAGCGTCGGGCAGCGGCAGCTTTTCTGTTTGGCCCGAGCCTTCGTCAGGAAGAGCAGCATCCTCATCATGGACGAAGCCACAGCGTCGATAGACATGGCCACGGTGTGTGTTACTCTGTGTTGTATTGTACAGTTATCAGTGTGAAGATCAAAAACTCATGTTGTCAGGTGATCTGTGTATCTGATGAATTTCTTCTTTGAAATCAATCATCACTCTGTCTTTACTGTTTTCTTTGCAGGAGAACATCTTACAGAAAGTTGTGATGACGGCGTTTGCAGACAGGACAGTCGTAACCATCGCAGTAAGTCAGTCAGTCTGTTGTCATGGTGATTTTTAATTTATTTTTTTCACACATACAAAACAAGAAAAAGGATTTGAATCATGAACCGAGGTTCGTTCAGCACTGAGAGAAGCAGATGATTTGTGGCTCTTTCTGCTTTTTCCTTTGATCTTTTTTCACACTAACTGTTTCTCCCTATAGTTTGTAACATAGTAAGTTCCTGATATTTGTAGCGTCTTTAGTGTAAACTCAGTCCTCTGAACCACTTCTTTAACTTACCTGTTTTCCTTGTTTTCTGACTTTTTGTCTCTTTGTGATTCTGTCTCGTCCTGTTTTTACTTTCACTTTCATTTCACTTTTTTATCTTAAACTCCTTCCACCTCTTCACCTTTTTCTGTCTTTACTTCCTTCATCTGTCTCTTGTATTTTTCCCTCCTCCTCCTCTGCTTCGTCCTCCTCCGTCCCTCCGTCAGCACCTTGTGTCCTCTATCTTGGACGCCGAGCAAGTGATGGTCTTCTCCTCAGGGATCTTGGTGGAAAATGACTCGGGTCCAAACCTGCTAGCACAGGAGGAAAGCCTCTTCAGTGTGCTAGTGAGGACTCACAAGTAGACCCGGATCAGCACAGACCACCTCGGCTCTGCTCGTCTTTCTCCCTCTCTCTCTCTCTCTCTCTCTCTTTTTCTGTTTCTCCTCCTTGTTTTTATTTCCTTGTCGAGTCAAAGCTGGAGAGTCTGAGTCTGGGTCTGCTGAAGCCTTACTGCCACTGACAGCCTGGTTGGTACCGAAATACAAAACTACTGCTGCATGCTCTGTTAAAACCTGATTCATGTACATGCAGAGTGCAGTGTTGGGACAAAGACAAAATGAAGATGCTGATCAGAGTCATTTACTTTTAGATATCAGATCCAGTACAGGCGAGGTTATGCATCGTTGAGTGAATATGTTTCTGACACGTTGAAATACTTTATTATAAAAAGTACATTTGCCTTGGATACATTCACACACTAACACACTTTCACTTGACAATATGAGCAGATCATGGTAGAGTTTAGTGAAGTAAAGATCAGAACTAGATCAGTTTTATTTCAGCTGATAATCCATTCAGATATTCTCAGATTAGTCCTTTCATCGAGAGGATAACATCATCTGCAAAGCTGCAGAGATCCCAGACACATGACTTTGGTTCTGCACAAAACAACCTCAACTTACCATTTCAGATATAATGCAACATGTTTAGGAGGTAAATTCCTTTAGCTCTTTTATTCTGTTTCTTCTTTATACAGAGCAGTGATGGTTTATAATCAAAAACAACTAATTCAGGGAATTTAAAGTGGCCAACAGATCCACTGCGACTTCTTAAAAGTTAAAGATTTTTACCAAACTCTCATTTCGTTCTGAAGAAGCTGCAACGCAACACTAAAAACAAACCTGGAAATACTGAAACGTATACATTAATCAAACAAAATATTTAGTTTGTGAGCTTAAGGACCAATCAATCATTCAATCACAGACGTGTTAGTGAATTGTGTATTTGGCGTGTTGTGATGTCAGAACTTGATTGTGTTTGTTTTGTGTGTCCAGCACCGCGTCCACACCATCCTCACCGCTGATCTGGTCATCGTGATGAAGCGAGGAAACATCCTGGAGTACGACAAACCCGAGACTCTGTTGGAGCAGGAGGACGGGATGTTCGCTTCGTTCGTCCGAGCCGACATGTAGACAACACAATCAGTCAGTCAACAATCAACTGACAGACCAGTCAGTTCAGTGACTTTTATTATTTTCTTACTCTGGATGAGTTGGACAGACCAACACTGCAGAGAAGCTGATAATATACAAAGATTTTTTAACCAGAAGCTTCTCTGGAGGAAACACTCATCAAGTTCAACAAGTCGTACTTGAAACAGTCGAATGGATGAAAAACGCCTTTTTGAGATTTAACTCGTCTACACGCCGTTTGTAATTCAGCTCATGAATGAGTCCATGAAGGAGTTCATTCAGTTTTAAGGACTTTTTTTCTCTAATTTCCTCAGTTGCATCAGTTTCAGTTTGGATCAAAACTTTGAAGTTACTGCATTACACTTAATTCAACACTTCTTGTAACCATTTGGAAATAAAAGCCCGCGACTAGTGTTTAAATGGACAGAAACCTTGCATTTCCTAACAGGGCTTTTATTGTGAAATATCTACAGGCAACTTGTTTCTAATATATGTTTTCCCTGGGTAGTATTTGGGGTCCGACATTTATTTTTTCATATCAGCCATGACCCTGACTGTTATCAGACCTCTCAGAGACCTGGTCATGAACTGAATACCAGTTTTTATTGAATTAAACTCTTGGATCAGTAACGTTGAAGCTACAATGGAAACAAGAAAGATAAACATGATGAATAGATCCTGTCCTTGAACATCAGCAGCTCAACATATCAGTGAATACAATGTAATTTCTGCTGCAGCGTCTGTCGATCAAAGCCTGTGAGCACTGCAGGTAATTTAATATGTAATTATAATACTACAGTCATGTCAGACATCAGATGACCACTTTTTATATGAACTCAGCCTTTGACCTGTTCATCTTTAGTGCTGCGAGGTCACAGCAGACGAACAAACAGATCCATTAAAAAACAATTAAGTACAAACATCTACAATACTCTGCAGTTTTCTTATCATCAATAAATCTCATCAAACACCAAACTATGAACCATGAACACATCGTGATTCATGCTTCTCACCACAGCATCAAATATGAATCAATCCGCCACTGAAAATAGTCCCAAACCTGAAACACGGTGTCCAGATAGCTTTATATTAGATATAGATTCATGTTGAGTGGATTTAAAGTTTGATTCTTCAGTGTGTGTCGGTGGAAGTTTGTAAGAAAAATGCAGTTTATTAAAATAGAAAAGTAAAAACAGTCGAGTCTCAGCTGGTGTGTAGAGTCGAGCAGGAGGTGTTTTTTTTATATTGATAGAATTTTAATTATCTTGTGTAAAAATATATTTGTTACCTTTTTAGATGATCCTGCACCTGTATCAGTTTATACTCTTTACTACTTATAATATGCAATAATACTGATGATGAGGAGATATTCGTGTTTAAAGTGACTGAATGTTTGGCTTCGGCCGGTGTTTTTACATCTTAATATTTTACACTCTGGTTTGTTCTGTTCTACGTTTTGATGTTAACGTCTGTCGCACTGATACAAACTGTGGAGATGTTGCTTTGTGATGACTTGAGGGGCGTTTAAGCTCCAACTTGAAGCTCCATGTTTTTAAAATCCAAGATGAAGGTTGGACTTTCTTCTCCTGAACAGCTCTGATGAGCGACCTTAACATGAGTGTTTTTTAATCATTTTGCAACTTGAGGCACCAGTGATTTTTACAGCGTCCTCACTCGGCCTGGATTCACCACCAGGAGGTTTGTCTTTCCTTCATGTTTCTGTGGAGCATCGTCTTCAACTCTGAACTTTGAAAACACTGAGTTGGCAACAAACCTCGGTGTAAAGAAGGCGGAAATATTCCAGAAACAAATCCAAAAGTTGAATCTTTACAGGAACCAAAAGCTTCAGATTTTCTTTTTGAAGATTTTTCTTAATATAGTTTGTTTCTTAAAGTCGACCTGAAATCATAAAAGTCCTTTTAATCCTTTCAGATCTCAGCTCTGGTCGTATTGTTCATTTAATTCATGATGTGCGCCAAAAAAAATGCAGAAATTCTTACAACTGTCACATGATTTTTCATCATCTTGTCCTGAGCAGTTTCAACCAATAGCATCCATCCATCCACCTGTCAATCAATCAGCTGTTAGCAGCTCAGATTCCCACCAGGAAACACACACACACAGAGAGTAGCAGCAGCTGTAGTAGTTTGTATCTTTAGTTAGTTCGTAGGTTAGCTAGTAACGTTAGCTAGCTGTGGTGTTTTGTTGTGTTTCACTGGTCCAATGGAAATGCTCCAAATGTTTTGTCCCGCCTCCATATTCCTTGTTTTGAATACATCAAGAGTTGGAGTCAAGTTACATCCTCTGGACATGATGTTTCAGGTGGAAAAAACTTTATTTATACTCCATAAACATTACAAAAACATGGATCCTCATCAGGAACAGAGGTTTATAATGAACAGACGTATTTAAATCAAAGTAATTTATGTTTTCAAGTTGAACCAACAAAGAAAAATCTGTCAATGCGACTAAAATAGTTCAAATGATAAATTGTGTAATCTGAGTGACCACACAAAGATTTGATACTGGAGTTTCTGGTGTGTCTCCGCCTTCTGTCTCTTCTATCAGTTGTATTTCTACATTGGTACAAACACTGTAGGGTCTCTCAGCTGCAGCTGGGAACCTGCTGTCTGTCTGTCGTCATGCTTTGCTGAACTTATTATCACCACCACGGGGACAATGGACGCCGAGCTCCCACTGACTCTCAGAGATGATGTGGACTCGTATGTCGGAGGAGACCAAAGAAGAGCAACTGTGGATGTTGACGTTATATTTACCAGACGGACGGGAAGACGAAGACAGATAAACGTTAATGGACACGGAAACAGTTGAAAAAAATATATGACACAATGTTTCCTCTGCCGCCCCCTAGTGGCATAAAAGTAACAAGACTTAAATACACAATTGTTTATCGTACTTTTTTGTTACTTACCTGAGAAATATCTGGTTTTTAAGATTTTAATGAACTGCTAACAGCTAATTTGTTTTAATACATTTTCCAGAACTGTCAACAAGTACACGCTGAAACACGGGTGCTACGTATCCATGGTAACATACTACAATTGAAATACTTCTCGTGTTTCTTGTGAACAAAATACTCCGAGGAAGTTTTTCTAGACTCTCGTCCCGTGTCAGCGGGAGCGGTGCTGTTGTCCCTTTGTATTATTTTGTATGAATTGTATTCACCTTGATTTATAAAATAACTTTGTACAAACTGAACTCCTGATACAATGTTTATGTTGTGATCATAAAACTCTCAGAGGTTTCATCTCAAGTTCAAATGTCACAGTTTCAGTTTTTTTTTCTTTTAGTTTAAATATCAAACATGAAGAGATGATTTGTCCATGTGTGAGTTACTGTAACACAACAGACACACAACAGACTGTCTCTGCTGACTCCTCATCTCTTCTTGTTTTTGATTCACTGCCTTTAAAAATCTTTATAAACACATTTCATTCATCTTTAGCGTAGTTTGCTGCATGTGTGTGTGAAGTGTGTGTGTGAAGTGTTTCCATACAACCTGCACGACGCTGCTGCTGCTGCTGCTGCTGCCTCACACTCTGAGCCATATTCATGCTTCAACGTTGGTCTCTTTTACAGATTTCACATCTTTTTTTTCATCTTTTTAGTTTTTGGGAACAAACAAATGCAACGAGATTCAAAGTTTTTATTTTTGAAATGATATGAAATGTTTCTGCCTTTGTGTGTAGCAGTGAGTTTGTATCAGAGCTATGCACAACATTGTTTTCACAGGTCAAAGGTCGAAACTTCAATGATTTTTTAAACGTCAATGTTTGTACATTGTGTATGTAGACGCCTGTATATCCACAGGGTTTTATAGCTGAGTATTAATCTGTGTGCCTACTTTTTTTTTTACACTTGAAATGATAATAAAAAAGATTTTGAGTGACGTGTGAGACTTTTTATTATTAAAAAACCTTCAACAAAAACCTGAACAATATACTTTATATAATATGTTGCTAAATGGCGCCACCTGGTGGTTAAGTCTCAAACTGCTGATAGTGTTTTAACTCTGGAGTTAGAATCAAGAAATAAAGATATAAAATCACTTGTGACGACCAAATAAAATTGGAAATAAATATTTTTAAATGTAATTTCTAGGGTGTTTGAGATTATTTGAAGTTTTTAAATAAATATTTCATCATAAATATTGAGCTGTTTTCACCTTTGAGCTGAGGGACAATAATTATTTTCATCTAAAATATCAACTGTTTATTTACGGTCATAGTTTACGATATATAGTTTTATTAGCCTACAACATTTATGTCTATAATTATATAGAACTGACATTTATCTGTTTCAAACCACTAATAGTAGAATAGCTGTAACTTATTAAACCCTCTGCCTTTAATAAAATCACAACTTCTGTCCAGAAAGAGGTTTTAAATTATTCAAAACACTGAAATAATTTAGAAATAAAGACTTAATATCACAGTTAAAGTAAATCCAGCTGGAAATTTGAAGCCAAAATCTTCATTTGACGCTTGAACTGTGTCTTTAACAACCACAGAAAGTTACTAAATGAGTATTTTCTCATTTTATTCTAAATACTGTTTGTGACAATATAAAAACACTCAACCCTGAGTGAAAGTAAATACGCACAAAGTAACTTTGTTGTGTTAAAAACTAAAAAACAATAAACGATATGATTGTTATTTTCCACCTGTTGCTTCACGTGTTTCCACTGTTTTTACATCATAAACTCTCTTTAAAGTTTGTATAAGATTAACTTCTGCGTCCTGGTCTGATCGGGTCTGGACTCTGGAAGTTTGGACTACGTCAACAGGGGAGAGGAGACCGTCCTGCCCTCAGAGGAGCGCAGCGGAGGCGGCGCGCTGCTTCACTCCGGAACATCTCAGAAAGTGGACGGAGGTGAAACTTGTGGCGCGTCTTTCTCCTGCAGGTGGACATGTTGGATCCGTGCGTAAAGACGCACTGAAGACGGATTTTAAACATCGCACTTTCTGAGCCTCAGGGGAGCAGCAGCAGCAGCAGCAGAAGATGTTGCCCAGGAAAAGCATCATCCCGGAGGAGTTCGGGCTGCCGGGGCTCGCCTCGCGGATGCCGCGTAAGCCGGTGTTCAGGGACCGCGTGAACAAAGCGCGCTTCATCGCCAAAAACGGCT